>VZQC01004736.1:986906-1101906 GCA_009823505.1 Rhizomys pruinosus | reverse complement strand
AGGGGTGGGCAAGAACCCAGAGACAGATGGTGAAGGATAGACAACTGATGATGGACAGATGATAAATGGATCGATACATAGATACATGGATACATACATGCATAGACAGACAGACAGACAGACAGGCAGGCAGGCAGGCAGGCAGATGATAGTTAAGTTTCAGTTGAAACTTTGGCTGTGTGACTCTGCGTGAGTCCCTTCCTCTGCGCTTCTATTTCCCCATCTATAAAGTAGGAACAGTTACAGTGTCACCTCTATGGCTGCTGAACTCTCAGAATGGGTTAACACACGTTAAATGATAGAACAGGGCCTGGCACAATGTGGCGGCACACTTGGTATTTTAGCTGATATTAAGTGGCTTTAAGATCCCCCTCCCCCAGGTCCAGTATGTTGGTATCCACTGCAATCCTAGCACCTGCGAGGCCGAGGCAGAAGTCATCCTGAGTTTGAGGCTAGCCTGGGCTAGCAAATAAGATCTTGTCTCAGCCAGGTGTGGTGGCACATGCCTTTAATCCTAGCACTTGGGAGGCAGAGGCAGGCGGATCTCTGTGAGTTCAAGGCCAGCCTAGTCTACAGAGTGAGTTCCAGGGCAATAGGGAGACTCTATCTCAAAAAGACCAAAAAAAAGAGAAAAAGATCTTGTCTCAAAGAAAACAAAACAAGGTTTACCCCCTAGGCCAGGGAGATGCACAAAGTGAAGCCCGTGAAGAGATGTGAGTGTCAGAGACGTGTGCAATACACACTGAGCTACAATGGCTGCTGCTTAAAGCCATCTCACCCTCCCCTCATTTAAGCCTTCAGGGAAACATGTCTTTAAAAAATGCAATCTTTGAGTTCCAGGAGGTCTTCAGAGCTGCCTGATGCAGGGGGAGGTCTTCAGAGCTGCCTGATGCAGGGGGTGAGGCTGATGTGTGCTTCCAAAGCAGCAGAGACAAGACCAGGCTGGAAACGGGGGATGGGAAATCTGCCTGGTGGCTGCTTAAAGTGCATGAGATGTGAGGACAGCAGGTGAAGTGTGCAAGGTGGGGCACTGGGGGGCCAGAGGATGGGAGAAAATGGAAACAATCATTCTCTCTACCTTAAAGCAAAGTCCCAATGTCTGGACCCAGATACCCCAGCTCCTGGTACTGTTTCGAGTTATGAAGTTGCCGACCTATGCAGCCCAAGCTTCACCATGACAACTACCTCTTCCCATGAGGCCCCCACACCTTCAACGGTCAGGTCAAATCTCAGTGCCCTCTGGAGCCACTCAGACACAATTCCCGCCCCATCTCTGCATTCCGTGACACCCAGGGCCTCGCTATCCCCTCTGCCCAGAATGCTCTTCCAGGCCCTTGTCCTGTCCAGTTCCCTTTATCATCAAATCTCTGCTTCAACGGTGCCTCCTCCCAGGACCATGATCCTCATCCCTTATCCTTCCCTGCTCTGTACCCCACATCCATCTTCCCTGGCAGTCCACTGCCTTGTCTTCCCCATCTGATCGTGAACTGAGGACAGCAACATTGGGGTGTTGCCCCATTTCCCTCCCTTCCCAATGGATGAATTAAACAAGAGCTCTCGTCCAATCCATGCTGTGTCTCAATTATCTGAGTGCCCATCTCATGGCCCCTCCCATGGCAGACTGCACTTCTGAATGGTGGGATCTGTACTCACTAGTCAAAGGAACGAACTGGGTGGGGGGGGGACCTACGATGTCAGTACTGTGTCAGTGTCCCATAAATACGATGTCAGTACTGTGTCAGTGTCCCATAAATATGATGTCAGTACTGTGTCAGTGTCCCATAAACACCATCTTGTACTATACTCAAATATCTTGGAGTTGGTTGTTATGAACTCCCTCCCTTGCGCATGAGAAACAGGAAATTGGGGTGGGTTTCTAATGAATGGTAGAACCCTCCCAGAGGTTCCCAGCAACATTCCATGTAAACACATGCTCCCTGACACAGTTGGGCATCCCCTGTGCAGCCTATGAGAGCTGTGCATACAGTAGGTAGTAAATACATGCCTATTAGATGCAGAAAAAGCTTAGCTTTCATTTACCCTTCCTTAACAATCCTTCTAGCATTGCTTCAACAAAGCCAGGTAGCCAGTACAACCATCCAGACTGTTACTTGTCCCCAAGACATGAACACCCATTAACAGTGACTGCTGTGTTCCCAGAGACCTCACACAGAACACACTCCAAGTTCACCCACTCCAGGTCACTGTATGGAGACAGGCCCCAGATGTCACCACAGGAATGGTACTGCAAAGCCCGAGCACTTGACATTTCTACTTCCTGTCTGTTTGATAACATGCAACTGCCCACTTGGTAAATAGATCTGGGGAAAACACAAGCTGCAGATCTGCCTTTCGAAGGACTGAAGCCGGCTCCTCTGTACAGATTTCTCTTACCACTTTGCATTATGTCAGACGTCAAAACTGAATGAAGTGTTTCTCAGGGCCTGTGGGAGCCCTGGCTGATCCCGGGAAGCAGGAAGGCCATGTACAGCTACTTCCCTGGCAGATTCCAGCTTTGCATGGTACCATGCATAACAACCAGCATGTGAATGGTACTGTTTGGACTTGGGAAGCCTGCTGGCCCTGTGAGGAATGTTCCAGTCCACTCTGTTCCTCTGCTCATAGGGTATGAACCCTTTGCGCCCCAAAAGAATCCTGTTTGCACAAAGGATCAGTATTCAAAGCTAAAAAAAAACAAAGAAACCACAACAACAGTCTTCCAACTGTCAGAATGAGGCTGTAACCTGGGAGCAAGAAGGGACCTGGCTAGAATTTGCAAGGCCTGGATACGGCAGCTTCCTTGGGGTACAGAAGAGAGTCTCCACACTAGCTGAACTTGAGGCTCCTTTTCCATGACCCCCAACTCTTCCTTGATGAAGAAATCCATTTGCAGGGCTTCCCTGCTTGGACACAGACCCTCCTCTCTGCTCAGAGAACTAAAGAGCTGCACCACCTGGGTCCCTGACATAGTCACACACCTTCCCTTCCCAGTGGTGGCTGTCTCATGCTATGACAGGGGTGACCAGTTGCAAGTAGAGTTATATGGCCTTGGGAGCTAAAATATTTACTCTCCAGCTCTTTAGAGAAACGAATATGTTTTAGGGTCTTAATGGTAAGCAGGCAGCTCAGCATGGCTGCAGTACAGGTCCCCACCTGAAAGCAGTCACAAGCACAGGACGAAGCCAGATTAGGGAGTTTTTCCTTCTTTGAATTTTTGTATTTCTGTGAAGATGATAGAATGTAAGTCTAGAATGGCCACAAGGAGCAAGCAAGCTTAAGGATGAAGTTAATTCCAAAGAAGTGTGTACACACACACACAAGGATCCCATGAGCCCCTGGATCCAACCATGCCCGAATCATCCCCCCCCCCCAGGGTATAGTATCACATATTATATACTATGCAAGATATATAACCACAACTCTAGAGGGAAGAGGATTCCCATACCTGCCTTATATTCTAGACAAAGCTGAGCCGGAGCCTAGCACACAGGCTCCATGTAATCCCATGTAGACAACAGTGCCTGGCACACAGTGTGCCCTCAAAGAAATCACTACTGGACTAGGCAGAAGGTTCGGTGGGTAAAGCACGTGCCATCCAAGTGTGAGGACCTGAGCTCAGACACCTCGCACCCACAAGAAAGCCAGATGTACAGGTCTGTATCTCCCCAGAAGGCCACAAGCCAGTAGCGAACAGGAAGGGACCTTGTCTTGAGGTAGAAGGCAAAGAGCAAAGCCTGAGGTTGTCCCCCAACCTCCGCATGCACCCCTGTACTCACAAACATGAACACACATGCACACATACAAATATTAAGAAAAGAAACAACTACCAAGGAGACCGAGATTCACTTTTCAGTGCAGTAACTGGCACTCTCATTGTGTAATTTCTTCCTGAAGGTTAGTCAGTAAACCAACAACTTTTGTTGAATAATGCTTTCCTTTTTCTTTTTTTCCAGTTTGGGTAGCGAAGCTAGAACCTTGCACATACTGAGCAAGTGTTATACCACTGAGCTACATCCCCAGCCCCTGGTTTTCTGAGACAGAGTCTTGCTATGCAGCCCAGGCTGGCCTGGAACTCACAATCTTTTGGTCTTCATCTTTAAGGGCTGGGAATACAGATGTGGTGTGACACTGTGCCTGGCCAACAACTGCTCCTTTGCATGACTAATGCAGACTACTTCCCACCTTTGTGAAACTGGCACTCTCATGAGAACGGCTTTTACAGTCCAAGTGGACTGCACTGCTCTGCCACAAGGGCCTCTGCAAAATGAGAATTGTCAATGGAATCTCAGCTCTGTCCACACACAGTCAAGCTACAGCTTGGGAATAATGCAAGTGTTTCCTGGAACTCACTTTGTAGACCAGGCTGGCTTTGAACTCACAAAGAATCCACCTGCCTCTACCTCCCAAGTGCTAGGATTAAAGGCATGCGCCACCACGCCCGGCAAGTGTTTCTTTTTTTTTTTTTTTTTTTTTTTTTTTTTTTTTTTGCCTTTAATCCAGCCATGGAAGGCAGAGACAGGTGGATCATCTAAGTTAATCGCAAGGCCAACCATGAGGTCTACATAGTGAGTTTAGAACAGGCTGGGGCTACAACAGAGGAGAACCCTATCCAAAAAAGAGCAAAAATGTGTTTGAGTGTATTGCCTGCACATATCATGCAGTGCCCTTGGAGTCAGAAGATGGTGTTATGGATGGTTGGTAGCTGCCATGTGGGTGCTGGGAATCGAACCCAGGTCCTTTGTAAGAGCAGCCGGTGCTCTTAACTGCCGAGCCATCTCTCTCCAGCCCCCTCAATAATTTACTCTTTTTTTTTTTTTTATGTGTATGAATGTACTGTCTGCATGTAGGTTTGTGCACCCGTGTTGTGCAATGCCACGGAGGTCAGAAGAGGGTGTTGGATTCCCCTGGAACTGGAGTTAAAGATGGTTCTCAGCCACCATGTGGGTGCTGGGTATCGAACCCGGGTCCTCTGCAAGAGTGGTCGGCACTCTTAACCGCTAGGCCATTTCTCCAGCCCTCATTTACTCTTAATTACAGTCGTACGAAATAAGTAATTTTACTATTCTCATTCTCTAGGTAACAAAATCAATGCAAAAATAAGGTATGTGCTGGGAATCCCACTCAAGTTGGTAGAGTGCTTCCCTAGTAGGCACAAAACCCTGTGTTCAGTCTCCAGTACCCAGTAAACCTGGGTGTGGTGGGCATGCTAGTAATCTCAGCACTCAGGAGGTGGAGGCAGGGGGATGAGAAGTTCAAGGTCATGTGAGACTGTCTCAAGATGAAAGTCCCACTTTTGATTGTCAAGGTCTCAAGTATTTTGGGGTACTTTTCCAAGTACAATTTCATTAAATCCCTGTAACAATCCTATGATAAATACTTATTTCTCACCATCCCATTTTACAGATGGGAACTCAAGCCTCAGAGAGGTCACACAACTCTCCTAAGGTCACAGAGCTAGAAAACGGTAATAGAAACCAGATATGAACTCACACGGGCTGACATGGAGCCACTCTGCTCTAGAAACAGGTAAGACTTGCTAAGACTTTCTAAGAAGAAAAAATAAGAATATTCCATGACCTCCAACCTGGAGGGAAAGTTGGAATTCCAGGGGCTTCAGGAGTCTCACCCAAGATTTCGCTGAGAGCACCAGGTACCCCCCCTTGGGGTTCCATCTGTGCTTGGCACCGCTCTCTTCTCTTGACTTCCCTCCCTGAGTCCCTAGCAGTAGCTGTTGATTATTTCCAGCTGCCTCCCAACCCTGACTTCCCGGCTCTTCCTCAGTCTCTGGCCACATCCCTCTCCCTGTCACAGAGAGGCAGATCAGACACATGGCTAAGATGCTTTAAAACGGCATTCCCAAAATATCTGAGCGACTGGCAGATGGAGATGTTGTATGCGGGCGCAGGAGGGGAGCAAATTAGAAATAAAACAAAAGAGGCCAGGGAGAACAGCCCCAGCATGGAGAGCTGCGTGGAGCTGGACCTAGCCATATAGCTCCTTTGGCTCCAGCTCCACAGGCCTCCTCCAGACCAACAAACAAGGGTTTGCGGCAAAGATTGACCGAGCATCTATCTACTCAGCGCAGGCCTGGGGGCTGCGTGTCTAGGACAGCCTGGGACAGGGAGGTTCAAACACTGGCCATCCCGTGAAGACTGTCTATGCATAGATCTTCCACTTGGACACTTAGCATGACTTTAAGTGTCCTCAAGATCAGTGTCACTTGCCTGGCATTTCAGAAGCAAGACATGAGACAGGCTACACAGGCAACCCACCACCAGCTGACCAACAAAGCAAGGAGGCACAGACAAGCTCTGTCAGTGGCTGTAATATCTATGGAGCCTCAGCCTCTCACCCCTGAATCAAGACAGGATGGCTCAGATTAATTTCCAAGCAGCTACTCACAGCCATGGAGGAGTCTGGGCAGGAAAAGGGCCCAAGATCTCCACTTCATCCTCGCTGGATTGGCAGCAGCTGGACTCACAGCACCTCTGACAGCAGTGGCGACATGTCCATCCGCACAGTAGCACATCAGAAATTCTAGAAAGAAAACCCTGAGGCCATTGGGGGAGGGAGGGAGGAGGCGGGGAGGAGAGTGAGGAAGAGGGAAAGGAGAAACAACACCCCGAATTACAAGCAGCCCATCTGGGTTGCACCCCCATGAGAAGCATGCAATCCGGAGCAGAGTTGCTTGCGGAGCACTGAGAATGAGATGTGTCCCTTTCCTATCACGGGGATCACAGACGGAAGTGGCTGGAGCCCCTGTCGGCAAAACACTTGCAGGTGTTTGCCTTTGTAGTTTACGTGCTCGCAGTTCTTGACACGTGGGTGGTTTATACAACATCGAGAGGGCCAGACAATATGTCCTCAAAACACAATGCATAGGGCTCTCTTCTGGGAAAACAAGAAAAGATACTTAAGAAAAAAATAGCCCCAGGGACATGCAACTAAAGGGGGGGGGGCTGCCTGAGTGAGTCAGCTCCAGCAGGGACCCAGGTGCCGTCCGCTAATGTCTTGCTTTTGGTGGAAAGGAATCAAAACTGTGCCTTTATTAACATCTCCTGACTCAATACGAAATCATCCCCCAGCCCCACACCAGACTCCACACGGAAAGGCAAGCATTTGATTAGAAACCAGACCAAACATATGATTGAATTAACCCACCTCGTTCAGTGGTTCCAACTGCCCTTTTAGAGAGCCACACGGTGAAGCCAGGGTAGGGGGCAGAGAGGTTAGAAAAAGAGAGAGAGAGAAAGAGACAAGACCAGTTTAGCAATATTCCAGCAACTCACAAATCAACAAGACAAAACAGAAACACCTGCACTCACCATGCTGTGGAGGGAGCTGACTTACTACCAAGGTATGGCTAGAACATTGGCAGGGCTGTGGGAGCCTCTTGGTTAACTAACAGCGAATAAATGGGAAATGGGAGCTTTTCCATTTGATGTGCACCGTATGCTCTTATGAATCAGAGCGGGTGGATAGACAGTCATGCTATCCAACGCGCAGCCACACTTGAGGGGTTTGCAAACCTTCCCAGACTGAAATAGCCAGACACCAACCCAAGGGGGCCTGATTAGCTAAACTGGTAGGCTAACTCCCCTGCCCCTGCCAGGGGCTCTACCTTCCAGTCCTGCTCCAATCCTGAGGGTCGACAGCCTCCTATGACCACTCACAAATGGGGGAGGGGGCTGGAAGGAAGCCACCAGCAGCTTCTCCCTCCCAGGTTTGGTTCCACCCCCACCCTGTCTTCTAATAGGTTTCTGAGCCCCAGACTCCCTCCGCCTCTTCCAGAAAAGGGGTTCCTTGATGGGTCTGGGATTTCTTTCTTTTTAAATTATTACATTTATTTAGACTGTGTGTTCATGTGTGGGTATACACATGCATGCTGCTGTGTAGAGGTCAGAGGACAACTTGCAGAGTCTGTTCTATCCTTCCACTGTGTGGATCCCAGAGGGGCTGAACTCAGGTTGTCAGGCTTGGTGGCAGGAGCCTTTACCCAGTGAGCCATCTCACCTGCCTCGAGTGTTTTGTTGTTTGTTTGTTTGTTTGTTTTAATTAGAAACCAGACCAAACACATCATCAAATTAACCCATCAGGCAGGTTATAAGTCCTGCTTCCCAGACAAGAACTGGGATGCATCCCAAACTTTTCCCAGAAAGGAGAAAAATCTCAATTTGTTCCCATTGGTTGTTAACACCTTTCTCACACTTGCTCACTCTGTCCTTCCTCTCAAACAAAGGGAGCTGGAGCCGAGCCTTCAGAGGCTGGAGATAGCCCAGTCCACCCTGAATGTAATACTGTGACATTCCTTTTGTGTTTGTTTTTCCAGCCACCTTCTGTTTCCATCATGTGATCCTGCCTCCCTTTGCCAGTGGGTGACATGACGTTTACACGTTTCCTTTACAGACCATTTATCTGCTGCTTCTTTGGTTAGCTGTTCTGAGACAGTCTCTGTGGCCCAGGTGAGCCTGGAATTGTCCAACCTCCTGTCTTGCTCTCCCAAATTCTAGCATTTCAGGCATGTACCATCATGCCTAGCTTTTTTTTTTTTTTTTTATGTGTCAGAGTGTGCTGTCTGCATGTAGGTTGGTGCACCAAAAGAGGGCATCAGATTCCCCTGGAACTGGAGTTAAAGACGGTTCTTAGCCACCATGTGGGTGCTGAGAACTGAATCCGGGTCCTCTGCAAGAGGAGTCAGTGCTCTCAACCGCTAGGCCATCTCTCCGGCCCCAATCATCATGCCTATCTTAAAAAATAAAATAAAATAAAAAAGGAGAGTCCGTATTCTCAGTATGTATGCAGGTACATATATGGTACCCATGCACATGTATGGTACACTTGTGTGCTTAGGTGTGCACGTGCACGTGGAGGCAGAGGTCAATATCAGGTGTGTTCTACAGTGGCTCTCCACTATATTTTTGAGGCAGGGTTTCTCTCTGAATCTGGGGCTCACGGATTCAACTAGATTGGCTGTCTAATGAGCCCCGGGGATCTCCTCTCTCTGCCTCCACCACCACCCCCAGTTTTTACATGGTTTTGGGAGACCCAAACCCATGCTTGCACGGCAAGCACTTTACCTATTATGCCATTCTCCCCAACCCCAGGATAGTCCAATTACAGAAAAATTTAATTAATAATAGTGCAGGCAGTACAGCTATTAACTACAATTCAAAACAGGAGGCTCTCTGAGCCTGGGTCTTCTCTTTAATGACACAGGACATTTCATGTGCTAATGCTGTGTGCTTCCCAGCTGTAAAATAAAACACCCTTTTTCCATGGCTTCCAAAACAAGGTAGCTCTTCCTAGGCTCCAGCATTCATCCTGGCAGATATAAACAGCAGAAAGCTGGGCCCTCCTGGGGCCGGAAAGAGAAAGTGCCTGAAAATGTTTGCTAGAAGCTGGACACGATGGTGCACTCCTTGCCACCCCTGCCGTAGAAGGCTGGGGGGGGGGGGTATCTTGTGCTATAGATCAGGAACTTGTCTCAAAAAAACAAGTGAGAGAACAGGCTCCTACCTCCATATGTGTACCATGACATGTGTACACACACACACACACACACACACACACACACACATGAAAAGTCTGATATGAAATGCTGTTTTCCATAGCCTATGGCATTCTCACGATTTGGAGACGCGTTCCTCAGAAGATAGCCACTGACCAGCCAGGATGAACAGAGCCAAGTGACTGCAAGCTCCCCTGAGAAGGCACAGCTTTCTCAAAGCCCAGGCACAAGAATGACCAGGTGGGAACAAATCCCTAAGACTAGGCCTGCTGAGCCCTTCCTCACCCAGAGCCTTTGGGCTCATCCTGATAAGAGCGGTGAACTGATTTAAGCCAGAGAGTGTGGAGTAAAGAGCTAACCTAGGCATCCCACCCCTGCTTACACTCCAAACCAGCCCCAACCTGCATCCATGAACCCTCTAAATGACTGTTAAAAAAAAAAATGAAAAATTGTCATTTCTTGACTTGCTCAAAGTCTAGGAAACTCCCGTTCCGCAAAAATAAAGTTTTAATGGAACACAGCCATACCCACTTGCTGACCTGTTTACTTTGGTGCTAACAGTTGAAAAAGAAAATGTGACAAGGACCATGGGGGCTTGAGGAAAAAAAAAATTTACTGTCTACACTCTGCAAAAAAAAGTTTCAACAACTCACAGAAGTAAAACCAGAATCACTGAGCTGTGAGGTTTTTTGAAGCCTACCACGTTCTACCCCTCCACCCTCCGCTTTTAAACCCACCTGGATCCCAGCTGTGGGTGAGTGACTTCTCTGTTCTGAAACAGGGTTTAGGGAGCAGAGCATAGTAAATCTATCACTGTAAATCCAGCACTCAAGAGGTTGAGGCTGGGAGGGGGGATAGGGGTGGGGGTGGGGGGTGGTCGTCACAGTGCAACCCTGGGCTATATAACCAGACCCTATCACAGAAAAAAAAAATGTATAATTCAATAAAGAACCATGGAAACCTGTATTACTGTTCAAGGCTCCCTCCGTCGGGTACCCCAGTGACATGCAGCGTGAAGTAGATGCACAATAAATGTGACCTTCATTGAACTTGAAATGAGGAACTAGGCAATCCTTGGAATTCAAAGCCAGAAGCAGAGAAGGGAGGTTCTGCCAGGTGGCAGAGCAGGTGAGGACCAACAGGGACAAGAAAGCAGGGGGGACCTGTGGGTCAGCAGTCCACCCCTCCCACCTCACCCCACCCACATAAGATGGGAGTCTCTGGTCACGGGAGACTATTGGCTTCTTTTGCGCCGGTCTCAGAGCAAGCCAGTCCCAGAAGCAAGCAGCCTCCACCTGTGTTTGCGGGTCTGACCCTGTGACCTTGGCGCTGACATGTCGCCACTTCCATCTGTGCGGAGGGAAAAGGGCTCTTCACCAAGCTGTTCAGTCCATCCCCACCGCCCGCCCCCTCAAAAAAAAAAGGCTTGTAAATTCCGTTCAAGGAGTCTTGGGGGGCGGCGGGGGTCTGGGGAGGGGTGGGGATCCTGCAACTCCCGGCCCTCAATGCAAGGGACGAGAGTAGCCGTCCCCATAGTGTCCTCGCCAGGTGCTCCGGCCTCTGGGCGTCCCCACCCCTCTGCACCCAGTGCCCAGAGCCTTGTCCTTGTGCCTCTGGGTCGGAACAGCTGCCTCCCCAGGCTCCGCCGGCCAATTAGCCCAGCCGTCACCACGGCAACGGGCGCTGGCGGGCCGGCTGGCGCCCCGGGCAGCCCAGCCGCGGCCCCTCCCGTAAGGTGGGGTGCAGGGGGGTGGGAAGGGCGGGGGTGCAAGGGCACCCCACCGTCATTCCTTCCCCAGGAGACGAGGGCGTGCGTGCGGGTCCCACGCTGGGCCCTCCAGTCCCAGGATTTGGGGGTCCCCTGCCCTTCCTCCTGGACACGCACAGGTTCTGTGCTGGGAACCCGGTTTCTGCTCCAGCAAGTTTGTGGGAGCCCGGCGGTGCACAGTCCTGCGCCGCGCGCTCGGGGCACAGGGGGCGCGGTCCCTGGCATCCCCCGGCCGTCGCCCCCGGCCTCAGTCCTACCTGGATGTACGCCATCTTCGCCCGCGCGCACTCACTCCGGCCGGGGCATGGCGTCGCCGCGGCCACTTTGCCCGCGCGGGCCGGGGGAGGGGGTGGCACGGCGGGCGGGCCGGGCAGAGCCGGGCGGCCGGGTGGCCCCAGACGTGACTGGCGTGGCTGATGAGCGGCGCCCGCCCCTCCGCCGGCCGCCCCGTCCTTGCCGGGCCCTGCGGGGCTGCCTCCCCGGATCGTAGAGCTGGGGTTCCCGGGGCGCCCCGCTTCGGCCTCTCTGGCGAGCCCGCGCCCCACCCCCACCCCGGGCGCTTCCGGGGCTGCAAGAAAGCAGGGACGCCGGGCCAGGGAGCCCCGGGCGAGCCGCGGGAACTGCAGCGACCCCGGCGCAGGCTGGGCGGGCGACGCTGGGGCCCGGGAGCAGGAGCGGGGGAGGGGACCAGGACGCGGAGGGGTGAGCGGGGGCGGTGCCGGGGTCAGCGCAGCCCGCAGGCACCGGCGTGGCACCGATCAACTGACTGACTGACAGCAGAACCTGAGGGGCGGCTGCGAGGCCAGGCGACGCAGCCCAGCCCGCTTGGGGTCTGACCCCCGGGGGTCCCCTCCATCCGGCTCTCGCCCCAAAGCGCCTTGGCAAAAGTTTTATTCCAGCCCCACCCGACGGGCATAGAACGGTGGCGGCCAAGTGCGCAGAGGCTGCAGAGCCTGCAGAGCCGGGGCCATCCAGTCGGGGTGGACCGAGGGCGGCCCGGAGGATGCTGCGGCAGGGGGATGGTCACCCGTGCTCTTAGGTGTACCCCTTTACCCTCAATCGGCGCGACTTGCGCCCAGGACGCAACAGGTCTAGCTCAGGGTGACCGCGCAGCGCCACCCAGCGTCGTGCGGGCCCTCTGCGGGTCTCTACCCGAGGGCAGCCAGCAGCCCCGGGCGTGCGCGTCCTGGGACCGGTTCACCGAGCTTCTACGGGCCGCCGGCCTGGGGCCCGCTGGATGCGAAGACCTCCGGCGGATCTCACAGCCCGAGGTCTGCAGCTCAAGGCCTCCACGCCTGGCGGGCTCTCTAGGGAAGGGCTTCAGGTGGAACGCCGCCGCCCTCCCTTAGTTTCTCTTTTCAATGACCAGCAGATGGTGCAGCTGCTCACCAGCGGCACCAAGCTCATAATTCCAACTTCAGCATCTCGTCTTTTCAACAGTAAAAATGGGATCAAATAGCGGCCCCGCCTAGCCTCCGGGGTGGGGGAGGGATAATCGAATAAAGGAATATGGAAGCAATTAAATATATAATACTCACGTGGGAGATCTAGCATTTGAGGGTATGGCATGCTTTCCTTGGTAGCTCACTGCGCTCCAAGAGTAACAGCAGGCATCTTCATCAGAACAGCTAGCTAATGCCTACTTGCAAGAGACCCCGAGTCATGGCTTCCTGACGGCTGACATTCTCTCCGAAAAAGAGGCTCGGGGGGAGGGTCCTTGGACTCCCGCCAGAAGTTCCAGCTCTTTTCTCCTGCCCCTCTTGACAGTTGGTGTGGCTGCTCTGGGGTCACCGCTCCTGTAAGTCACCCCTTCCCTTTGCTCTGTGAATAAGCCCAATAAACTCATTGGTTCCCCCCAAGTTGGATTTTGGTGAGCTAGTGCTTCGGTTTGCTGTGGGAATTAGTTCACATCTGCCTACGATACCTGTTGGGCTCAGATAATGGGGCAGACAAGTGAATACTCAGGGGCGTCACTCAGGTACCTTGGTCCCCTGTGTATCTCTACTACAGAGCCTGGAGCGGCAAAGGTTTTGATCGTTGCTGCAGACTCTGCGCCTGCACTGAGATTAGCCTCAACTTAAAGATGGGCAAACCGAGGTCCATAGAGGTAAGGCCACTCCCCCAACTCACACTCAACAGGCCTAAACACACCGCACACGCACACACACACACACGCGTGCACGCGCGGGCACGTGGAGGATGTAATGGAAGAAGGGTGCTCTTTAGAGTAGATGCTCCTTGTAGAAACAGGAGGGGATTAGAGGAGTTTTCTAGATGTTTCTATAAGCATGTTAGCTAACTTTTAAAATGTTATCATTATTCCCAGTATTTTGAGTCAGTTTTGCACTGTACTTCAAACTCTAGATCCTCCCGAGTCCTGGGGTTGCAAGTGTGGATCTCTGCACCTTGTTACAGCTTTTTTTAAAGATTTGTTTCCAGCCCTCTTACAGTTTTAATTTTCTGATAAATTTGAGATGACTTTACTATCCTTCTGTCTAGATATGAGAAAAGAGGCTGATGGAGCTGAAGTAACTCGCTTAGCAGGTACACACATTCTAGGAGCTGGGATTCAAAAGCCAGATGCCTGCACTTGAGTCCCCCTACCTACAGTGGCTGGTGACCCCACAATGCTCATGGCGTGAGGAGCTAAAGTTGCCCGAGACTACTGAGCACCCCTAGTAAGGAAGGAATTTGCTGAGCACAGGAGTAACAGAATCTGCTAAGCTGCTTCGGGCATTACCAGATGTTTCAGTTGAATGCACAGTACCTGGCAATGCGCTTCATAAATGCTTGCTGATGGAGTAACTGAACAGTAAAGCTCTGACTCTGAAGCCGAGCACTGCATACGAGTCCTTATTTAATTCCTCTCAGAATTCTTAAGGCCACTACTACAAGCATCTTTCTTTTACTAGTTAAGAAGTTGAAGTACTCCCCAGGTGTGGTGGTGCATGCCTTTAATCCCAGCACTGGGGAGGCAGAGGCAGGAGGATCTCTGAGTGTTCAAGGCCAGCCTGGTCTGCAGAGCGAGCTCCAGGCTAGCTGGGACTAAAGGGAGACCCTGTCTCAAAAATACCAAAAAAAAAAAAAAAAAAGTTGAAGTACTGGATTGTAGGGCAAAGTGAGCTGCCCACAATACACAGGGGAGTGCGGATCCAGTTCTCAGTGATGGTCCAGCTGCTGCTCACGCTCACCGAGTCCTCACATGAGAGAATCACACTTGGGAGGCAAAGGCAGGTGGATTTGTGAGTTCAAGGCCATCCTGGTCTACAGAGTGAGTTCCAGGACGGCTGGGCTACAGGGAGACCGTCTCAAAAAAAAAAAAAAAAAAAAAAAAAAAAAAAAAAAAAGAATCAACCAGAGATCAGCTGGAGGGCTTTATCAGGGAATGTCCGAGGTCACTCCGAGGTTGGATTCCAGGGTCCTGTGGCATTTGGATCACCTCCCTGTCCTTCACAGGCACCTGCAGGCCAGCTTGAGCTGTCACCTAGATTCAGACCAAGGAAGATGGTACCATTGCATAGATTACACATGACATGAGGGGTGACTCCACGGGACTCCAGGGGTGCAGATTAGGGCTCTGATCTAGTGGGATGAGGGTCAGAGAGGACTTCCTGGGGGGACTGTCATTAAACCAACTCCCAAAGAACTAAAAACAGGAGATTGTTTTAGAGTCCAGTGGTTCTTGAGAGATGTCTGTGGGGTCTGTGAACTTGGAAAAGAAAGTGAGTCCTCCGTGGCCACACAGCTCTGCCTAGAACCTAACATTTCCTTCCACTGCAAAAACAGACAACAAACTTGGATAGCTGCTGCCCTTCCAAGAGAACCTGCGGCTTCATCTTGCTCCTCCTTTCTTACGAATCGCTTGAAATTTCTTTTGTGCTCTTTTAAAATATCATTCTCTCGCTCTTTTTTTTTATTTTTTTCGAGACAGGGTCTCCCTGTAGCCCAGCTGCTGGAACTCACTTCTGTAGACCAGGCTGGCCTTGAACTCAAAAGATCCGCCGCCCTCTGCCTCTGAGGGCTAGGATTAAAGGCGTGCGCCACCCGCCCGCTGAAAATATCATTCTCTTTTATTAAATGTATTTATTATGTGTATGATGTGTGTGTGTGTGTGTGTGTGTGTGTGTGTGTGTGTGCTGGCACATGCTTGGTATGGTATGTGTGTGGAGGCCAGAGGACAACTTTCGGGAGTCAGTTCTCTTTTTTCTTCATGTGGGTTCCAGGGATTGAAGTCAGGTCATCAGGTTTGGCAGCCAGCTCCTTTATCCACTGAGCTGTCACACTGGCCTATGTTTTCACTTTTTACAGCTTGAAAAGTGCAAGAGTTATTGGAGCTACCATTAGATCTTTCTGTTGAAAATACCATTAAAGAAGTACATACTAGCTGCATGTGATGACATATGCCCATAATACCAGCATTTATAAGGTTGAGGCAGAAGGACTAGGAGTTCCAGGCTACCCTGGGATATAAAGTGACACCCTGGTCAAAATCCGGGGAGAGAAGGAGGAGGTGGGGGAGAGAAGAAATATTACTATATTTCTGAACATTTTGATAACTGTATGTCCAAGTAACTAATTTCACTGTTGTCTGATGTATTATTATATGATTATAAAAACGCTATTTTAGAGATACAGTTTATAAGCTTCCACAGACTGCCCACAGTCCCAGTGTACAGATGATTAAGAGCCCCCCACACACACTAAAACAGCAGGTGCATTGGAAGAGTGGGAGGGAAATTCAACTCGTCTTCAGGTGAGGTTCAACAGGTGGGAGGGAGCAGAGGTCAGACTGTTTCCTGACAAAAAGGGTGAAAGATTTTGGCAAAGGTGTGTGTGTGTGTGTGTGTGTGTGTGTGTGTGTGTGTGGTGTGACATGTCTGAACTGAGGTTCTGGCAGAGGACCAGTGGCCTGACAAGGCTGTGGGAGGCAGAGGAGGGCAGAGGAGGGCAGAGGAGGGCAAGTTTGCCTGGAAGGAGGGTTTTTTTTTTTCAGTACGTTGAGTCTTTGATATATATTTTTTCTAGGGTTCCTAAAAGAAAACAAATAAAGAAATTCATGGGCTTTGTAACGGGGGACCCCAAGGACAAGTCCTCTAGACTCTGGTGGAATTAGGGATGCTTTAGAAGTCAGAAAGTCTCTATGTGTGTCACTTCTTCCCACCTTCTCTCTGAATATTTCAATTTTCCCCAGAGATTTACTTACTGAGGCAAAAAAAAAAGGGTCTTCAGTTTTTATTTTTACAATTGTGGTCCCAAAGAAGAGAAAGCTTGTGGCACATCTGATGGAGAATTTCTGGTCCTGCCCAGATTACATGCTGTGCCAGAGGACCTGGCACTCTGCTTGAGACTGAACAGGTGGCCAGACAGGTGTGGACATCATGAGCCAGCATCTGGTGAGGACCACGTTGCGGGGGGGAGGCTGGCTTTCTAAGGAAAAGATGCTGGAGTCAGAAGCATCACTTCTATGAATGAGGTAGCCATGCCCATTACCCAGTGGGCAATGGTTCTGTCCTAATGCAGGACACTCAGGGAATTTGCCTTCAGCCCTTCCTGCACCATTTTGAACGAGCCATCTTCCCAGAGCACCAAGCCCTGGGTGGCAGACCGTACACATAATAACAGTCTTTAGAAGGGAATTAGAGGTAGCAACTGAGTCGGTCATTAGAGTACCTGTTGCCATTCAAGAGAGCCAGGAGGCAGAAGCAGCTGCCACCCATCTGACTGACACAGCTTCTGACAGTCTATTGCAGCCATTCCCACTGATGGGACAGTCTTCTAAGTCTGTTTTAATTACACAGCTTCCCAGTTGTGCCATTCAGATACCATTTTAGCTGTCCCTATAACCATAGGGTGTGCTTCTGTTCAGAGCATCAGGGCAGAAAGAAGGCTCAAGGCC
Source organism: Rhizomys pruinosus (assembly GCA_009823505.1). Taxonomy (NCBI): domain Eukaryota; kingdom Metazoa; phylum Chordata; class Mammalia; order Rodentia; family Spalacidae; genus Rhizomys; species Rhizomys pruinosus. The sequence goes on along the minus strand of VZQC01004736.1, from coordinate 1,084,734 downwards.
AATGAAATAGGAGAGGCAGTCCCCGTTAAAGCAGACCCTCAGAACACAGGTTCCACTGCATGGGCACCCGACTCCTTCATCTTCATTTTTGCCAGGGGCAGTGTTATCTGACAGCCAAAGAGCTGGCTTCTAGCTCAGTCTCACCTATCTGATATCCATATGACCATTTCACCTCTGCAAACCTCAGTTTTCCTCATCTGCAGCCGGGGTATCACATACTTTCCCTGCTGGGGCTGGTAAAATGCAGGCAACTGGGGAAAATGGGCTTGAGGGCTGCATGGCTCACCAGAAGTTCCCTTCTACCCTCCAAAGCATGTGTTTAACCCGCAGCTGCAGGGCTTATTTTACGCTTGGAAAGCTGGAACACGTTGGGAGGAAGGAGGTAACCTGAGGTTGATGTCCTGGATGCTGAAGGCAGCTAGCCTGCCCCCGAGTAACACGAGCTGTGCAACCTGAGGCTTGCGTTTATCTCTGGGCCTCAGTCTCCTCAGTGAGGGGATGATAATCGGTGTTTCATGGCAGAAAGCCCTTGCCCTCAGGAACACATACAATCACACGGTGTTAACCCCACAGCACTATGCCTCCACGAGGAAGTCCTCAACAAATGCCACCTGTTACTCTCTTTATTTTCAAGGTCTATGAGCCAGGGATACAGCTCAGTGGTAGAGCATTTCCCGAGCAGGTGTGAGGCCCTGGGTACCAGCATATATATATATATATATATATATGCATATCACCACCACCACCACCACCACCACCACCACAGACAAGTCCCTATTAATGGGAATAACTCCACTACTTTATTGGCCCACAACAGTTTTCCCTTCTTTGTTCATGACTGGGAAGACAGACACCCCCCCCCCAGATTCACAGCAGTCATTCTTAAACTGGACTATATAGAAGTGGGTGGAGAGCCCATTAAATTCACCATTCTCAGCCTCTTCCCTTGGAAATTGAGGTGCAGTAGGTTTAATGACAGTCTGAGTATCAGCAGTTCCTATCAAGTTTCCCAGGAGCTGCGGTGGATATATGTGGTACAAAGTCTCACCTTGACCTTAGTGTGCCAGGACATTATTTCTATGATGCCCCTACAGTTCCCACCTAGAAGGATGCTCTCCACTAGCCATGCTGCCCATGAGTGATGCTCACTTGTCAGCTGCAAGAGTTCAGATTAGGAGATGGGGGGGGGGCTGATGGGTGCTATCAGCTTTGAAGATGCTTGACTCACCTGTGCAGCCTGACCTCCAGCTGGTCCCTGCTTGCTCCCAGACATCGCTCCATCTCCCATGGTGTCCTGGGGTCTCTCCTAAAGATCTTGCTTGGATGAAAGAATCTGATGGTCTAGTCTTAAAAAACAACCCTGGATCCCCCCACGCTGGTTAAAGAGTCTCCACTCCATAGGCCCTGGACCAAGATTGGTAACTGCAGTAAGCCAAACCCGCTCCACCTCATGATTCAGAAAAGGATAGCTAATGATTTAGTCTTCAAGAAGGAAAATCTGAGGGCGATTTAATAACGGGCTGCAAACACATGAAGGGTTATTAGCAAGGAGCGGGTGACCACCTGTTCCCTCTGCTGTAGCTAGGAGAAACAGAGACAGGGTTTAACTGCAGAAATAGAATCACATGCTGGGGTGGGCATGGGTGACACAGACGTGGCTTCCAGGGAAAACACATGCTTTCCTGGGATTGGTGATGAGCAAGTAGCTTTGGATTTGATGTGAGGACCTACAGCTGAGAGTAAGTTCCAGACGGGATGGGATCTTAGTGCTTGCTGCTCCCTGGCTTTCCCTGCTCTGGGACTCTCTGTATCAGCAGCTGCCGCACATCTGGGTCCCCACCAGAAAGCAGAGTGCCCCACCACCACTCAATCAGACACCCTGGGCATTGGGAGCCAAAGGCTGTGCTTCCACTAGCTCCCAAGGCCATTTCGATGCCAACGGAAGAGAGGACCCTTGAGTCTTCTGCTCCATGACAGTCCTCGCTCAGAATGAGGTGGGAGACAGGCCTAGGATACCGCACTTCTATCAAGTTCTATCCTTCTACCCAGGGGTTTTTGTTTGTTTTGTTTTTTTTACTGTCATACTATGTTGTCATCTACCAAGTTCACACTTGAGAGCAGCTCAATTGTCTCACTAAAACCTGCAAAGCAATCCCATACCATGGGGTCTACCAGTTGGCTCAGTAGGTAAAGCACTTACCACTCAAGCCTGATGACCTAAGTTCAATCCCCAGAACCCAAGTAAAGGTGAAAGGAGAGAATGAATGCCACAAAGTTGTCCTCTGACCTCTACCTGCAAGGTATGGCACATGCATGCCCTAACACACATTATACAGACACAGTAAAAAGAAAGATGGAGGCTGGAGAGATGGCTCAGTGTGGTTGAGGGCACTTCCACAAGCTCACAAGCCATATATGGTATGCGAGCAAGTACACGCACACACACACACACACTCATGCACACGCACACACACACACATGCACACACACGCACATGCACAAACACACAAATTAATTAATTAATTATTTTTTGGTCTTTTCAAAACAGGGTCTCCCTGTAGTCCTGGCTGTCCTGGAACTTGCTATGTAGACCAGGCTGGCCTTGAACTTACAGAGACCCACCTGCCTCTGCCTCCCCAGTGCTGGGATTAGAGGCATGCGCCACCACACCCAGCTATAAATTTCTTCTTATAAGAAGGCTTGGTCCCCAGGGAAGTTCTATTGGGAATTGGTAGAATCATCCAGAGATGGGGGTCTCATGAGATGTCCTTTAGAAACCGAGGGTGTTCCCTAGAAAAGATCGTGGATTCCAGCCTCTTCTTTCTTGCTCCCTAGTTTTGATGTGAGTGGGTTTGCCCTGCTGAATCCTCCCGCTATAAAGTTCTACCTCAGCACAGACCCAAAGCAAGCAGGCCAAGTCAGAAGTAAACCTTCTCCTCCTAAGTTGATTAGCACAGGGGTTTTGTTACAGTGATTGGAAGCTCATTCATGCGATACGGATGTCACTGGCCCACAGACCACAGACTAGGTAGAGGCTCTGGAAGGGATGTGCTTTCCCCCTTCATCCATAGCCTCCTCCTGTAGGAAGCATGAGAAGGACAAGTGGGCAGATGGGCCTGATCCCAAGGCAGATGGGACACAGAAGACAGAGTATGGGTCACATAGACTTGGGCTCACACAGGGAACGCATCCACCACTGGCCAGTTGGGGGGGGGGGCGTTTGTTTCTTCATAAATCATTGGCATGTGTGTGGCAGGTTAGGAGAAGATGGGTGAAGGAACGGGGAGCTCCCGGTGTGGTATGTAGTGAGAATATCCACGTGATTCACCTGCTTCTCAGCAATCAGCTCATGTGAAGGAACTGGCCTCCACTGAGCGGGAACAGCCATCAAACAGGCACAACAGGAAGTCCCTGTGCTCTTCCTCTGCCGTGACCACCTGCTAACTTCCAGAACCTCTCCTGGAACAGGAAGTTCAAGGCAGCCACCCAGATTCTCTTCCTTTCTCCTTCCATCCCTTTCTCCCTTCCTTCCCTACTTCCCTCTTCTCTCCTCTTTCTTTCTTTCTTTCTTTCTTTCTTTTTCTTTCTTTCTTTCTTTCTTTCTTTCTTTCTTTCTTTCTTTCTTTCTTTCTTTCTTTCTTTCTTTCATGTACATGGTGTGTGCAGGTGCATTCTCCCATGTGGACACAGGTGAAGACCAGAGGCTGACATTAGAATGTCTTTCTGCCTGGCGTTGTGGTGCACGCCTTTAATCCTAGCACTTGGGAGGCAGACGCAGGCAGATCTTTGTGAGTTCAAGGCCAGCCTGGTCTACAGAGTGAGTTCCAGGACAGCTGGGGCTACAGGGAGACCCTGTCTATGAATCTCAGCACTCAGGAGGAGTGGGAGGCAGGCATAGTATTGATATTAAAGACTCCTAGTCACAGTGATGACTGCGCTCAAAGATGGAACATGATACCACTTTCTCGAGGAAGTGCAAGTGTCGCAATGTATTCTTGAGCACTTTCTTTTCCAGTTACAGGTATTGATTCATTAAAATCCGCTAGTAAACAATCCCTTTACGATGATCACTATACCACCCTTATCTGCCAATTCCTCTACCACTCACCCCCATTTCATCAGATGCAGAGCTTTTACACAAGTCTCAAGAGTCAACGTCAGGATTATTAATCAATCACATCCCTCATTAATCATTGGTGCTACGTTAGACTAGAAACGGTATATCAGAACCCATTATCTAAATTCTGCACACGGGGCCATGAACACCAGATGGAGTCCCAGCACTCTGCTCTAGATCCACACTAGTAAGAACTTCGACTAAGTTCTTTTATATCATTAAGTACGGAAAAATATTGAGATTAAAATTAACTCCCCATGAAATGGTGCTAAGCCCCATCGTAGATACCTTATGCACTGCAGGCTAGTGCAATTTCAACCTGGCAGGTTTGCCATAGGCCTTTTTACAGCGCTCGCTTTGATAGATGGGTTATATAAAACACTCGAGTGTTCTTACTCATCTCTCACAACAGCTAAATCTCACGCTAAAGGGTGGATGGAATCTCTTCAAGTTATATAGGGCGAGGTCATGTGTAACTGTCTGATGAGCAAACTCTCTATAATACCCTTCTATCCGATACATTTGGTGGCTTGGTTTTTATATTATGTTGTTGTATACGCACTTAAGAAGCGTAATGTGATGCGTTTGGTTCATCGTCTTTAGAGAGATAAAGCACTCACAGGCCCATTTTTGTTGGCGTGTGCTGTGAATGAAAAAGGAGTGCTCTATTTAATGATAGTTCTTGGAGATTAGTATGAGTAATATATTCAATAGATATAATTCCTGGATTAAGATATTAGGTGGGTTTCCTTATCTTCATACACCACATTATGAATTTTATGGCTAAACTTACGAATGTTTCATTTCATTCTCCAACTTTCTCAATTGCAGAATCCCTTGGGGTTCACCCTGTTTGGGTTGTATAGAGTGTCGCTTCTGATTGAGGGGTTAGTCACCAAATTTAGGAGGCTTATGAGCCTAGAATCTAATTGAAATGGCGAGACAAACGAAGAGAATAGTGGAAAACTCCTCATGCGTAAAGGATTATCGTCTAATGGTATGTTGCCGGCTATTCGATAACACTCCGTGGTATAAAATAAGAAGGTATATAAAGAAATTAATAAAGCATTTTTTAAATAGTCTTTAATATTACTGAATGCCGAATAATCTAAGGTAAGAGTTCCGATGTGAGACAAAATGTAAATAACTAAACTGATAAAACAACAATCAAAAAAAGAGGAAGGGTTTTGAATCCAGGGCTTCAGAGCTACCCAAGGATTACGCGAGCACCAGGTACCCCCTGGGGTTCCATCTGTCTGGCAGCTCTCTCTCTTACTTCCTCCTGATCCCTACCAGAGCTGTTGATTATCAGGCCTCCCAACCTGACCCCGGCTCTTCCTCATCGCCACATCCCTCTCCCTGTCCACAGAGAGCAGTCAAGACACAGGCTAGATGCTAAAACGGCAAATTCCCAACAATATCTGCCGGGACTGGCAGATGGAGATGTTTATGCGGGCGCAGGAGGGAGCAAAAGAATAAAACAAAAGGCCAGGAGAACAGCCCCAGAAGGAAAGCGCGTGAGCGGGACCTTACCATATATCTCCTTTGGCTCCAAGCCTCAAAAGGCCTCCCCAGACCACAACCAAGGTTCGGCAAGATTGAACCGAGCACTAATCACTCACGCAGGCCTGGGGGCTGCGTGTCTAGGACAGCCTGGGACAGGGAGGTTCAAACACTGGCCATCCCGTGAAGACTGTCTATGCATAGATCTTCCACTTGGACACTTAGCATGACTTTAAGTGTCCTCAAGATCAGTGTCACTTGCCTGGCATTTCAGAAGCAAGACATGAGACAGGCTACACAGGCAACCCACCACCAGCTGACCAACAAAGCAAGGAGCACAGACAAGCTCTGTCAGGGCTGTAAATCTAGGAGCCTCAGCCTCCTCACCCTGAATCAAGAACAGGATGGCTCAGATTAATTTCCAAGCAGCTACTCACAGCCATGGAGGAGTCTGGGCAGGAAAAGGGCCCAAGATCTCCACTTCATCCTCGCTGGATTGGCAGCAGCTGGACTCACAGCACCTCTGACAGCAGTGGCGACATGTCCCATCCGCACAGTAGCACACAGAAATTCTAGAAAGAAACCCAGGCCATTGGGAGGGAGGAGGAGGCGGGGAGGAGAAGTGAGGAAGAGGAAAGGAAAACAACACCCCGAATTACAAGCAGCCCATCTGGGTTGCACCCCCATGAGAAGCATGCAATCCGGAGCAGAGTTGCTTGCGGAGCACTGAGAATGAGATGTGTCCCTTTCCTATCACGGGGATCACAGACGGAAGTGGCTGGAGCCCCTGTCGGCAAAACACTTGCAGGTGTTTGCCTTTGTAGTTTACGTGCTCGCAGTTCTTGACACGTGGGTGGTTTATACAACATCGAGAGGGCCAGACAATATGTCCTCAAAACACAATGCATAGGGCTCTCTTCTGGGAAAACAAGAAAAGATACTTAAGAAAAAAATAGCCCCAGGGACATGCAACTAAAGGGGGGGGGGCTGCCTGAGTGAGTCAGCTCCAGCAGGGACCCAGGTGCCGTCCGCTAATGTCTTGCTTTTGGTGGAAAGGAATCAAAACTGTGCCTTTATTAACATCTCCTGACTCAATACGAAATCATCCCCCAGCCCCACACCAGACTCCACACGGAAAGGCAAGCATTTGATTAGAAACCAGACCAAACATATGATTGAATTAACCCACCTCGTTCAGTGGTTCCAACTGCCCTTTTAGAGAGCCACACGGTGAAGCCAGGGTAGGGGGCCAAGATTAGAAAAAGAGAGAGGAGAGAAAGAGACAAGACCAGTTTAGCAATATTCCAGCAACTCACAAATCAACAAGACAAAACAGAAACACCTGCACTCACCATGCTGTGGAGGGAGCTGACTTACTACCAAGGTATGGCTAGAACATTGGCAGGGCTGTGGGAGCCTCTTGGTTAACTAACAGCGAATAAATGGGAAATGGGAGCTTTTCCATTTGATGTGCACCGTATGCTCTTATGAATCAGAGCGGGTGGATAGACAGTCATGCTATCCAACGCGCAGCCACACTTGAGGGGTTTGCAAACCTTCCCAGACTGAAATAGCCAGACACCAACCCAAGGGGGCCTGATTAGCTAAACTGGTAGGCTAACTCCCCTGCCCCTGCCAGGGGCTCTACCTTCCAGTCCTGCTCCAATCCTGAGGGTCGACAGCCTCCTATGACCACTCACAAATGGGGGAGGGGGCTGGAAGGAAGCCACCAGCAGCTTCTCCCTCCCAGGTTTGGTTCCACCCCCACCCTGTCTTCTAATAGGTTCCTGAGACCCAGACTCCCTCCCCTCTTTCCAGCAAGGGGTTCCTTTGATGGTCGGGATTCTTTTTAAAATTATACATTTATTTAGACTGTGTGTTCATGTTGGGATACACATCATGCTGGCTGTGTAGAGGTCAAGACAAGCTTCAGAGTCTGTCTATCTTCCACTGTGTGGATCCAAAGGGGCTGAACGCAGGTGGTCAGGCTGTGGTGGCAGGACTTACCGCAGGTGAGCCATCTCACCTGCCTCGAGTGTTTTGTGTTTTTATTGTTTGTTTTAATTAGAAACCAGACCAAACACATCATCAAATTAACCCATCAGGCAGGTTATAAGTCCTGCTTCCCAGACAAGAACTGGGATGCATCCCAAACTTTTCCCAGAAAGGAGAAAAATCTCAATTTGTTCCCATTGGTTGTTAACATCTTTCTCACACTTGCTCACTCTGTCCTTCCTCTCAAACAAAGGGAGCTGGAGCCGAGCCTTCAGAGGCTGGAGATAGCCCAGTCCACCCTGAATGTAATACTGTGACATTCCTTGTGTGTTTGTTTTTCCAGCCACCTTCTGTTTCCATCATGTGATCCTGCCTCCCTTTGCCAGTGGGTGACATGACGTTTACACGTTTCCTTTACAGACCATTTATCTGCTGCTTCTTTGGTTAGCTGTTCTGAGACAGTCTCTGTGGCCCAGGTGAGCCTGGAATTGTCCAACCTCCTGTCTTGCTCTCCCAAATTCTAGCATTTCAGGCATGTCCATCATGCCTAGCTTTTTTTGTTTTTTTTTATGTGTCAGAGTGGTGTCTGCATGTAGGTGGTGCAGCCACAAGGCATCAGATCCCCTGGAAAGACTGGAAGTTAAAGACGGTTCTTAGGCCACCATGTGGGTGCTGAGAACTGAATCCGGGTCCTCTGCAAGAGAGTCAGTGCTCTCGACAGCTAGGCCATCTCTCCGGCCCCCCATCAATCATGCCTATTTAAAAATAAATAAAGATAAAAGGAGAGTGGCCGTATCTCAGTATGTATGCAGGTAATAATAGGCACTGCACATGTATGGTACACTTGTGTGCTTAGGTGTGCACGTGCACGTGGAGGCAGAGGTCAATATCAGGCGTGTTCTACAGTGGCTCTCCAGCTATATTTGAGGCAGGGTTTCTCTCTGAATCTGGGGCTCACGGATTCAACTAGATTGGCTGTCTAATGAGCCCCGGGGATCTCCTCTCTCTGCCTCCACCACCACCCCCAGTTTTTACATGGTTTTGGGAGACCCAAACCCATGCTTGCACGGCAAGCACTTTACCTATTAGTGCCATTCTCTCCCAACCCCAGGATAGTCCATTACAGGAAAAATTTAATTAATAATAGTGCAGGCAGTACAGCTATTAACTACAATTCAAAACAGGAGGCTCTCTGAGCCTGGGTCTTCTCTTTAATGACACAGGACATTTCATGTGCTAATGCTGTGTGCTTCCCAGCTGTAAAATAAAACACCCTTTTTCCATGGCTTCCAAAACAAGGTAGCTCTTCCTAGGCTCCAGAATTCATCCTGGCAGATATAAACAGCAGAAAGCTGGGCCCTCCTGGCCGTGAAAGAAAAGTGCTGTAAAATGTTTGCTAGAAGCGGACACGATGGTGCACTCCTTGCCACGCCTGCCGTAGAAGCTGGGGGGGGGGTATCTTGTGCTATAGATCAGGAACTTTCTCAAAAAACAAGTGAGAGAACAGGCTCCTACCTCCATATGTGTACCATGGCACATGTTTACACACACACGCACACACACGACACACAGCACACACAATAAAATTGATATAATAGCTGTTGTTCCATGAGCCTATGCATTCTCACGATTTGGAGACGCGTTCCTCAGAAGATAGCCACTGACCAGCCAGGATGAACAGAGCCAAGTGACTGCAAGCTCCCCTGAGAAGGCACAGCTTTCTCAAAGCCCAGGCACAAGAATGACCAGGTGGGAACAAATCCCTAAGACTAGGCCTGCTGAGCCCTTCCTCACCCAGAGCCTTTGGGCTCATCCTGATAAGAGCGGTGAACTGATTTAAGCCAGAGAGTGTGGAGTAAAGAGCTAACCTAGGCATCCCACCCCTGCTTACACTCCAAACCAGCCCCAACCTGCATCCATGAACCCGCTAAATGACTTTAACAAAAAATAAAAGTGACAATTGTCATTCTTGACTGTGCTCAAAGTCTGAGGGAAACTCCCGTCCGCAAAAATAAAGTTCTGTTGGAACACAGCCATACCCACTTGCTGACCTGTTTACTTTGGTGCTAACAGTTGAAAAAGAAAATGTGACAATGGAGGACCATGGGGGTTGAAGGAAAAAAATTTACTGTATACACTGCTGCAAAAAAAAAGTTTCAACAACTCACAGAAGTATAAACCAGAAATCACGTGAGCTGTGAGGTTTTTTGAAGCCTACCACGTTCTACCCCTCCACCCTCCGCTTTTAAACCCACCTGGATCCCAGCTGTGGGTGAGTGACTTCTCTGTTCTGAAACAGGGTTTAGGGAGCAGAGCATAGTAAATCTATCACTGTAAACCCAGCACTCAGGAGGTTGAGGCTAGGGAGGATGGGGTAAGGGGTGGGGTGGGGTGGGTCGTCACGTGCAACCTGGCTATTACCAACCCTATCACAGAAAAACATTGAATAATTCACATACAAGACCATGGACACCTGTCATTACCGTGTTCAAGGCTCCCTCCGTCGGGTACCCCAGTGACATGCAGCGTGAAGTAGATGCACAATAAATGTGACCTTCATTGAACTTGAAATGAGGAACTAGGCAATCCTTGGAATTCAAAGCCAGAAGCATGAGAAGGGAGGTTCTGCCAGGTGGCAGAGCAGGTGAGGACCAACAGGGACAAGAAAGCAGGGGGGACCTGTGGGTCAGCAGTCCAGCACCCGCCGCACGCTCACCCCACCCACGATGATGGAGCTCTGGCACGGGAGACTATTGGCTTCTTTTGCGCCGGTCTCAGAGCAAGCCAGTCCCAGAAGCAAGCAGCCTCCACCTGTGTTTGCGGGTCTGACCCTGTGACCTTGGCGCTGACATGTCAGCCACTTCCATCTGTGCGGAGGGAAAAGGGCTCTTCACCAAGCTGTTCAGTCCATCCCCAGCCGCCCGCCCCCTCAAAAAAAAAAGGCTTGTAAGATTCCGTTGCAAGGAGTCTTGGGGGCGCGGGGGTCTGGTGAGGGGTGGGATCCTGCAACTCCCGGCTCTATGCAGGGACGATAGTAGCCGTCCCCATAGGTCCCGCCCAGTTGCTCCGCCTCTGGGCGTCCCCGACCCCTCTGCACCCATGCGCCTAGGAGCCTTGTCCCTTGTGCCTCCTGGGTCGGAACAGCTGCCTCCCCCAGGCTCGCCGGCCAATTAGCCAGCCCGTCACCACGGCAACGGCGCTGGCGGGCCGGCTGGCGCCCCGGGCAGCCCAGCCGCGGCCCCTCCGTAGGGGTGTGGGGAGGGGGGTGGGAAGGGCGGGGGTGCAAGGGCACCCCACCGTCATTCCTTCCCCAGGAGACGAGGGCGTGCGTGCGGGTCCCACGCTGGGCCCTCCAGTCCCAGGATTTGGGGGTCCCCTGCCCTTCCTCCTGGACAGCACAGGTTCTGTGCTGGGAACCCGGTTTCTGCTCCAGCAAGTTTGTGGGAGCCCGGCGGTGCACAGTCCTGCGCCGCGCGCTCGGGGCACAGGGGGCGCGGTCCCTGGCATCCCCCGGCCGTCGCCCCCGGCCTCAGTCCTACCTGGATGTACGCCATCTTCGCCCGCGCGCACTCACTCCGGCCGGGGCATGGCGTCGCCGCGGCCACTTTGCCCGCGCGGGCCGGGGGAGGGGGTGGCACGGCGGGCGGGCCGGGCAGAGCCGGGCGGCCGGGTGGCCCCAGACGTGACTGGCGTGGCTGATGAGCGGCGCCCGCCCCTCCGCCGGCCGCCCCGTCCTTGCCGGGCCCTGCGGGGCTGCCTCCCCGGATCGTAGAGCTGGGGTTCCCGGGGCGCCCCGCTTCGGCCTCTCTGGCGAGCCCGCGCCCCACCCCCACCCCGGCGCGCTTCCGGGGCTGCAAGAAAGCAGGGACGCCGGGCCAGGGAGCCCCGGGCGAGCCGCGGGAACTGCAGCGACCCCGGCGCAGGCTGGGCGGGCGACGCTGGGGCCACGGGAGCAGGAGCGGGGGAGGGGACCAGGACGCGGAGGGGTGAGGCGGGGGCGGTGCCGGGGTCAGCGCAGCCCGCAGGCACCGGCGTGGCACCGATCAACTGACTGACTGACAGCAGAACCTGAGGGGCGGCTGCGAGGCCAGGCGACGCAGCCCAGCCCGCTTGGGGTCTGACCCCCGGGGGTCCCCTCCATCCGGCTCTCCCCCAAAGCGCCCTTGGCAAAAGTTTTATTCCAGCCCCACCCAGACGGGCATAGAACGGGTGGCGGCAAGTGAGCAAGAGGCTGCAGAGCCTAGCAGAGCCGGGGCACATCCAGTCGGGGTGGACCGAGGGCGGCCCGGAGGATGCTGCGGCAGGGGGATGGTCACCCGTGCTCTTAGGTGTACCCCTTTACCCTCAATCGGCGCGACTTGCGCCCAGGACGCAACAGGTCTAGCTCAGGGTGACCGCGCAGCGCCACCCAGCGTCGTGCGGGCCCTCTGCGGGTCTCTACCCGAGGGCAGCCAGCAGCCCCGGGCGTGCGCGTCCTGGGACCGGTCCACCGAGCTTCTGCGGGCCGCCGGCCTGGGGCCCGCTGGATGCGAAGACCTCCGGCGGATCTCACAGCCCGAGGTCTGCAGCTCAAGGCCTCCACGCCTGGCGGGCTCTCTAGGGAAGGGCTTCAGGTGGAACGCCGCCGCCCTCCCTTAGTTTCTCTTTTCAATGACCAGCAGATGGTGCAGCTGCTCACCAGCGGCACCAAGCTCATAATTCCAACTTCAGCATCTCGTCTTTTCAACAGTAAAAATGGGATCAAATAGCGGCCCCGCCTAGCCTCCGGGGTGGGGGAGGGATAATCGAATAAAGGAATATGGAAGCAATTAAATATATAATACTCACGTGGGAGATCTAGCATTTGAGGGTATGGCATGCTTTCCTTGGTAGCTCACTGCGCTCCAAGAGTAACAGCAGGCATCTTCATCAGAACAGCTAGCTAATGCCTACTTGCAAGAGACCCCGAGTCATGGCTTCCTGACGGCTGACATTCTCTCCGAAAAAGAGGCTCGGGGGGAGGGTCCTTGGACTCCCGCCAGAAGTTCCAGCTCTTTTCTCCTGCCCCTCTTGACAGTTGGTGTGGCTGCTCTGGGGTCACGCCTCCTGTAATCACCCCCTTCGTGCTCTGTGAATAAGGCCCAATAAACTCTGTTTCCCCCAAGTTGGATTTGGTGAGCTAGGCTTCGGTTTGCTGTGGGAATTAGTTCACATCTGCCTACGATACCTGTTGGGCTCAGATAATGGGGCAGACAAGTGAATACTCAGGGGCGTCACTCAGGTACCTTGGTCCCCTGTGTATCTCTACTACAGAGCCTGGAGCGCAAAGGTTTTGATCGTTGCTGCAGACTCTGCGCCTGCACTGAGATTAGCCTCAACTTAAAGATGGGCAAACCGAGGTGGCCATAGAGGAAGGCCACTCGCCCAACTCACACTCAACAGCCTAACACACCCGCACACAGCACATACACACACACACCATACCACCGCTGCACGCGCGCGCACGTGGAGGATGTAATGGAGAGGGATGCTCTTTAGTAGTAGATGCTCTTGTAGAACAGGAGGTGGATTAGAGGATTTCTAGATGTTTCTATAACCATGTTAGCTAACTTTGTAAATGTTTATCATTATTCCCAGTATTTTGAGTCAGTTTTGCACTGGCTTCAAACTCTAGATCCTCCCGAGTCCTGGGGTTGCAAGTGTGGATCTCTGCACCTTGTTACAGCTTTTTTTAAAGATTTGTTTCCAGCCCTCTTACAGTTGATTATTTTTGATAAATTTTGAGATGACTTTCTACCTTCTGTCCTAGAATTAGAAAAGAAGGCTGATGGAAGCTGAAGTAACTCCTTAGCAGGTACCACACATTCTAGGAGCTGGGATTCAAAAGCCAGATGCCTGCACTTGAGTCCCCCTACCTACAGTGGCTGGTGACCCCACAATGCTCATGGCGTGAGGAGCTAAAGTTGCCCGAGACTACTGAGCACCCCTAGTAAGGAAGGAATTTGCTGAGCACAGGAGTAACAGAATCTGCTAAGCTGCTTCGGGCATTACCAGATGTTTCAGTTGAATGCACAGTACCTGGCAATGCGCTTCATAAATGCTTGCTGATGGAGTAACTGGACAGTAAAGCTCTGACTCTGAAGCCGAGCACTGCATACGAGTCCTTATTTAATTCCTCTCAGAATTCTTAAGGCCACTACTACAAGCATCTTTCTTTTACTAGTTAAGAAGTGAAGGTATCCCAGGTGTGGTGGTGCATGCCTTTAATCCCAGCCACTGGGGGGCAGAGGCAGGAGGATCCTGGGTGGTTCAAAGCCAGCCTGGCTGGCAGATGCGAGCGTCCAGGCCTAGCTGGGACTAAGGGAGAACCCTGTCTCAAAAATACCAAAAAAAAAAAAAAAAAAGTTGAAGTACTGGATTGTAGGGCAAAGTGAGCTGCCCACAATACACAGGGGAGTGCGGATCCAGTTCTCAGTGATGGTCCAGCTGCTGCTCACGCTCATCGAGTCTCACATGAGAGAATCACACTTGGGAGGCAAGACAGATGTGGATTTTTGGTGAGTCGGGCCATCCGGCTACAGAGTGAGTTCCAGGACAGCTGGGGCTACAGGGAACCCTGCTCAAAAAAAAAAACCAAAAAAAAAAAAAAAAAAAGAAGAAATCAAACCAGAGATCACTGGAGGGCTTTATCAGGGAATGTCCGAGGTCACTCCGAGGTTGGATTCCAGGGTCCTGTGGCATTTGGATCACCTCCGCGTCCTTCACAGGCCACCTGCAGCAGCTGAGCTGTCACGCTAGATTCAGACCAAGGAAGATGGTACATGCATAGATTACACATGACATGAGGGGTGACTCCACGGGACTCCAGGGGTGCAGATTAGGGCTCTGATCTAGTGGGATGAGGGTCAGAGAGGAGCTTCCTGGGGGGACTGTCATTAACCAACTCCCAAAGAACAAAACAGATATTGCTTTTAGAGTCCAGTGGTTCTTGAGAGATGTCTGTGGGGTCTGTGAACTTGGAAAAAGAAAGTGAGTCCCCTGGCCACACAGCTCTGCCTAGAACCAACTTTCCTTCACTGCAAAAACAGACAACAAAACTTGGATAGCTGCTGCCCTTCCAAGAGAACCTGCGGCTTCATCTTGCTTCCTCCTTCTACGAATGCGCTTTGAATTTCTTTGTGCTCTTTAAAATATCAATTCTCCTCGCTCTTCCTTTTTTTATTGTCTTTTGATGACCAGGGTCTCCCTGTAAGCCCCCGCTGGGCTGGAACTCACATCTGTAGACCAGGCTGGCCTAGTGAACTCACAAAAGATCCGCGCTGCCTCTGCTCGCTGAGGGCTAGGTTAAAGGCGTGCGCCACCCCCGGCTGAAAATATCCATTCTCTTGTTTATTAAATGTATTTATTATGTGTAATGATGTGTGTGTGGTGTGTTGGGTGTGTGTGTGCGGCACATGGCTTGGTATGGATGTGTGTGGAGGCCAGCGGCACAACTTTCAGGAGTCAGTTCTCTTTTTCTTCAATGTGGGTTCTCAGGCTGAAGTCAGGTCATCAGGTTTGGCAGCCAGCACCTTTATCCAGCTGAGCTGCTCCACTGGCCTATGTTTCACTTTTTACAGCTTGAAAAGTGCAAGAGTTATTGGAGCTACCATTAGATCTTTCTGTTGAAAATACCATTAAAGAAGTACATACTAGCTGCATGTGATGACATATGCCCATAATACAGCATTATAAGGTTGAGGCAGAAGGACTAGGAGTTCCAGGCTACCCTGGGATATAAAGTGACACCCTGGTCAAAATCCAGGAAGAGAGAAGGAGGAGTGGGGGAGAGAAGAAATATTACTATATTTCTGGAACATTTTGATAACTGTATGTCCAAGTAACTAATTTCACTGTTGTCTGATGTATTATATATGATTAATAAAAACGTATTTTAGAGATACAGTTTAAGCTTCACAGACTGCCCACAGTCCCATGTACAGATGATAGAGCCCCAACACAGCAACAAAACAGCAAGGTGCATTGGAAGAGTGGGAGGGAAATTCAACTCGTCTTCAGGTGAGGTTCAACAGGTGGGAGGGAGCAGAGGTCAGACTGTTTCCTGACAAAAGGGTGAAAGATTTGGCAAAGGGGGTGTGTTGTGTGTGTTGTGGGGTGTGTGTGTGTGTGTGTGGGTTGTACAGTCTGAATGGAGGTTTCGGGCCGGAGGAGCCATGTCCTGACAAGGGGCGGGAGGCAGAGGAGGGCAGAGAGGGGCAGAGGAGGGCAAGTTTGCCTGGAAGGAGGGTTTTTTTCTTTTTCAGTACGTTGAGTCTTTGATATATATTTTTTCTAGGGTTTCCTAAGAAACAAATAAATAAATTCATGGGCTTTGTAATCGGGGGACCCCAAGGACAAGTCCTCTAGACTCTGGTGGAATTAGGGACTGCTTTAGAAGTCAGAAAGTCTCTATGTGTGTCACTTCTTCCCACCTTCTCTCTGAATATTTCAATTTTCCCCAGAGATTTAATTACTGAGGCAAAAAAAAAAAAAAAGGGTCTTCAGTTTTTATTTTTACAATTGTGGTCCCAAAGAAGAGAAAGCTTGTGGCACATCTGATGGAGAATTTCTGGTCCTGCCCAGATTACATGCTGTGCCAGAGGACCTGGCACTCTGCTTGAGACTGAACAGGTGGCCAGACAGGTGTGGACATCATGAGCCAGCATCTGGTGAGGACCACGTTGGCAGGGACGGGAGGCTGGCGTTTCTACGGAAAGATGCTGGAGATCAGAAGCGATCACTTCTATGAATGAGGTAGCCATGCCATTACCCAGTGGGCAATGGTTCTGTCCTAATGCAGGACACTCAGGGAATTTGCCTTCAGCCCTTCCTGCACCATTTTGAACGACCATGCCTCCCAGAGCACCAAGCCCTGGGTGGCAGACCGTACCATAATAACATCCTTTAGAAGGGAATTAAGGTAGCAACGCGTCGGTCTTAGAGTACCTGTTGCCATTCGAAGAGAGCTCAGGAGGCAGAAGCAGCGCCACCCATGCTGGACTGACACAGCTTCTGACAGCTCTATTGCAGCCATTCCCACTGATGGGACAGTCTTCTAAGTCTGTTTTAATTACACAGCTTCCCAGTTGTGCCATTCAGATACCATTTTAGCTGTCCCTATAACCATAGGGTGTGCTTCTGTTCAGAGCATCAGGGCAGAAAGAAGGCTCAAGGCCAATGAAATAGGAGAGGCAGTCCCCGTTAAAGCAGACCCTCAGAACACAGGTTCCACTGCATGGGCACCCGACTCCTTCATCTTCATTTTTGCCAGGGGCAGTGTTATCGACACCAAAGAGCTGGCTTCTCGCTCAGTCCACCTACGATATCCATATCCATTCACCTCTGCAAACCTCAGTTTTCCTCATCTGCAGCGGGGTCACTCACATACTGTTCCCGCTGGGCTGGTAAAATGCGCAACTGGGGAAAATGGGCTTGAGGCTGCATGGCTCACCAGAGTTCCCTTCTACCCTCCAAAGCATGTGTTAACCCGCAGCTGCAAGGGCTTATTTTACGCTGGAAAGCTGGAACACGTTGGGAGGAAGGAGGTAACCTGAGGTATGATGTCCGGATCTGAAGCAGCTAGCTGCCCCCAGAGTAACACGAGCTGTGCAACTGAGGCTTGCGTTGATCTCGGGCCTCAGTGCTCCATCAGTGAGGGGAATGATAATCGGTGATTTTCCATGGCAGAAAGGCCCTTGCCCTCAGGAACACATACAATCACTAGGTGTTAACCCCACAGCCACTATGCCTCCACGAGGAATCCTCAACAAATGCCACTGTTACTCTCATTTCAAGGTCTATGAGCCAGGGATACAGCTCAGTGGTAGAGCATTTCCCGAGCAGGTGGGAGGCCCCTGGTACCAGCATATTATATTATATATATATAGCATATAAATAATCCTATCATACAGGCACAACCACCGCCCAATCACACAGCATTAAACTGCATTAGAGTGGGGAGATACCACTAACTTAGCCCACGAACAGTTTCCTCTTTTCAGAAGCACCCCCGACCGTCATTCTACGCATAAGTGGAGACATTATCATTCTAGCCCGAATTGAGGTGCTGGTTAATGACAGTCTGAGTATTCAGCAGTTCTACAATTTCCCAGAGCGTGCGGTGATATGAGTGTGGTACAAAGATTCACCTTGACCTTAGTGTCCAGGACATTATTTCTATGATGCCCCTACAGTTCCCACCTAGAAGGATGCTCTCCACTAGCCAGGCTGCCCATGAGTGATGCTCACTTGTCAGCTGCAAGAGTTCAGATTAGGAGATGGGGGGGGGGCTGATGGGTGCTATCAGCTTTGAAGATGCTTGACTCACCTGTGCAGCCTGACCTCCAGCTGGTCCCTGCTTGCCTCCCACATCGCTCCATCTCCCATGGTGTCCTGGGTCTCTCCTAAAGATCTTGCGGAAAGAATGATGGTCATCTTAAAAAACAACCTGGATCCCCCCACGCTGGTTAAAGAGTCTCCACTCCATAGGCCTGGACCAAGATTGGTAACTGCAGAAGCCAAACCCGCTCCACCTCATGATTCAGAAAAGGAAGCAATGAATTAGTCTCAGAAGGAAAATCTGAGGGCGATTTAATACGGCTGCAAACACATGAAGGGTTATTAGCAAGGAGCGGGTGACCACCTGTTCCATCTGCTGTAGCTATGGAGAACAGAGACAGGGTTTAACTGCAGAAATAGAACACATGCGGGGGGCAGGGTGACACAGACGTGGCTTCAGGGAAACACATGAATTCCTGGGATTGGTGATGAGCAAGTAGCTTTGGATTTGATGTGAGGACCTACAGCTGAGAGTAAGTTCCAGACGGGATGGGATCTTAGTGCTTGCTGCTCCCTGGCTTTCCCTGCTCTGGGACTCTCTGTATCAGCAGCTGCCGCACATCTGGGTCCCCACCAGAAAGCAGAGTGCCCCACCACCACTCAATCAGACACCCTGGGCATTGGGAGCCAAAGGCTGTGCTTCCACTAGCTCCCAAGGCCATTTCGATGCCAACGGAAGAGAGGACCCTTGAGTCTTCTGCTCCATGACAGTCCTCGCTCAGAGTGAGGTGGGAGACAGGCCTAGGATACCGCACTTCTATCAAGTTCTATCCTTCTACCCATCAGGGGTTTTTGTTGTTGTTGTTTTGTTTACTGGTCAACATGTTGTCATCTACCAGTTCACACTTGAGAGCACTCAATTGTGCTACATAACCTGCAAAGCCATAGCCATACCAGGGGTGCTACCAGTTGGCTCAGTAGGTAAATGCACTTACCACTCAAGCTCGATGACCTAATTCAATCCCCAAACCCAAATAAGAGGAAAGGAGAGAATGAGCACAAAGTGTGCCTCTGACCTCTATGCAGGTATGGCAACATCCAGCCTAAACACACATTATACAAACACATAAAAAAGAAAGATGGAGGCTGGAGAAGGCCAGTGTGGTTGAGGGCACTCTTCGAGCTGGCTCAGCTTCGCACCATTTGGTGAACTCACAACCGCTGTAAACTTCAGTCAGGACCAATGTCTCCTCAGTACCCGCATATGTAGCTCATAACAACTCACTAATAGTAAATAAAAAATAATCTGTCAGGAAATTAACTTTAAGGTAGAGAGATGGCTTTAGAGTAAGTGCACTGGATGCTCTTCCAGATAACCAGGATTAGATTCCCGCACCCATGTGGTAGTTCCCACACCAGTTCCAGGGGGATCCAATGCCCTCTTTGTTTTCTGTGGGCATTGTATGACTTACATACATCAGGCAACACACTCATACACATAAAAAAAAAAAAGTATTTAAATATTTATTTTAAAATCTCACAATTTAAGTAAGTTATGAGGTGTTGGTCACAGTCATAGCTGACTGGCACACCCCCTGTGGACTAGGCCTGGGTTGGACAAGCCTGGAAGCCCAGGCAATGCTGCTAGAATTCAGATGATGAGTATCCTCAAAGGCCCAGGTCCTATGTGTTAAAAGCTTGGTCCCATGTCAGCAAGATAGCTTAATGGACAAAGGCGCTTACCGCTAAGACTGACAGCCCAAGTTCCATCCCCAGAACTCATAGGTGGGAGAATGATCCACTCACAGTCCCACTCCACAAGCTCACAACCATATATGGTATGCAGCATACACAGCACACTACACAACACACACTCATGCACACGCACCACACACACACACATGCACACACACGCACACCAAACACAATAATTCATTAATTTTTTGGTCTTTCAAAACAGGGTCTCCCTTTATCCCCAGCTATCCTGGAATTTTCGATGTAGACCAGGCTGGCCCTGAACTTAAGAGACCCACCTGTCTCCGCCTCCCCATGCTGGGATTAGGCACGTGCCACCACACCAGCTAATATTCTTTTTTAAGCTTGGTCCCAGGAAGTTCTATTGGAATGGTAGATCATACCAGAGTGGGGCCATAATCCTTAAAACCGAGGGTGTTCCCTAGAAAAGATCGTGGATTCCAGCCTCTTCTTTCTTGCTCCCTAGTTTTGATGTGAGTGGGTTTGCCCTGCTGAATCCTCCCGCTATAAAGTTCTACCTCAGCACAGACCCAAAGCAAGCAGGCCAAGTCAGAAGTAAACCTTCTCCTCCTAAGTTGATTAGCACAGGGGTTTTGTTACAGTGATTGGAAGCTCATTCATGCGATACGGATGTCACTGGCCCACAGACCACAGACTAGGTAGAGGCTCTGGAAGGGATGTGCTTTCCCCCTTCATCCATAGCCTCCTCCTGTAGGAAGCATGAGAAGGACAAGTGGGCAGATGGCCTGATCCCAGGCATGATGGACACAGAAGAACCCAAGTATGGCACATAGACTTGGGCTCACACAGGGAACGCATCCACCACTGGCCAGTTGGGGGGGGCGTTTGTCTTCATAATCACTGCCATGTGTGTGCGAGGTTAGGAGAAGAATGGGTGAAGGAACGGGGAGCTCCCGGTGTGGTATGTAGTGAGAATATCCACGTGATTCACCTGCTTCTCAGCAATCAGCTCATGTGAAGGAACTGGCCTCCACTGAGCGGGAACAGCCATCAAACAGGCACAACAGGAAGTCCCTGTGCTCTTCCTCTGCCGTGACCACCTGCTAACTTCCAGAACCTCTCCTGGAACAGGAAGTTCAAGGCAGCCACCCAGATTCTCTTCCTTTCTCCTTCCATCCTTCTCCCTCCCTACTCCCTCCCCTCTTTTTTTCTTTTCTTTCTTCTTTCTTTCTTTCTTTCTTTCTTCATTCTTCATGTACATGTGTGTGCATGCATTCCCATGGACCTGGGGTGAAGGCCAGAGTGACATAGAATGTCTTTCTGCTGCTGGTGCACGCCTTAATCCTAGCACTTGGAGCAGACGCAGGCAGATCGTTGTAGTTCAAGGCCAGCCTGGTCTACAGAGTGAGTTCAGACAGCTGGGGCTACAGGGACCCTGTCTGAAAAGACCAAAAAAAAAAAAAAAAAAAAAAAGAATGTCTTTCTCTATAACTCTATATTGCTATTGTTGTTGTTGTTATTATTATTATTACTATTATTTTGAGGTGAGGCACGGTGTGTGTGTGTGTGTGTGTGTGTGTGAGAGAGAGAGAGAGAGAGAGAGAGAACAGTGAGCACCCTCTTCTGATTCAAGCTCCCACTGAACTTGGAGCTCACCAATTCAGTTAGCCTGGCTGGCAAGCCCCAGGGATCCACTTGCCTCTGCCCCTAGCACTAGGGTTAGAGGAGAATGTTGCCACACTCAGCTTTTTGCATAGGTGCTGGGGATTGAACTCAGGTCCTCACACTTGCAAAGCTGGCATTTTACTCTTTGAACCACCCCCCCCCCAATCCATCTCTTTTCTATGGAAATCTAGTTCTACCTGCTCTGGAGGAAACTGTGCTATTGGTTTCTGGTCATCAGACAGAGCTGGATTCAGCTCCATCCCCTCCTCTTCTTCAGCCTATCTATGGAAACCCTCTGAATATGTTCCAAGCCCAGCTGCCCCCTCAGAACACCAGGTCCTATTTCTCTAGCTGTGGGTTTGAGAACAGAGCTCAAGAAACTTCCTGAGCTGGGATTTACTGAAATTTAAACATCTTCAGAAGCTGCCAGGCCACAGTGGTAAGGGTGAAGATGTTGACAGAGGCCTTCCGCCTTGAAAAGTCTAAAATATTTGCCTCTATGGAAACAATTTTCTGGTCCCTGTGGAATGAACATACAATGCACTGGGCTGGAGCTCAGTGTTAGAATACCTGCTCAGCATGTGTTAGGCCTTGGTTTGATCTCAAGCACCACAATAAGATAAATTAATATCATAAGATATAATAATACATCGTATACTCTAAAACCAAATTTCTGACCTGCCCCTCTACAGCACAAGCCTGCCTCCTGCACTGTCTTGCCTCTTCAAGTTGCTTGAGACAGAGCAGTATGCTTAGAGTCATCCTTCCCGTGCACGTGCATGTGTGCACACACACACACCATGAAGCACACACAGCTGAGTGATGGGGGTAGGTTATGAACAATGCATCATTAGGTGACATGGCAGATCTTAGGAACAGCAGAGTGTTGGGGTCAGCACTAAATGTCACTCGTGTTTTGTTTTGTTTTGTTTTGTTTTGTTTTGTTTTGAGACAGGGTCTCACGCATCCTAGGCTGGCCTTGAATTCATGCAGCTGAGGATGGCTCAAACTCCAGATATTCCTCTGGAGTGTTGGGCTGACAGGTGGGTGCAGCTGGTCTGGGCAGTGTGGGGGAATTAAACCAGAGCTTCACACATGCTAAGTAAGCACGTTGTGGACTGAACTACAAACATAGCCTTAAAAATTTTGTTGTTGTTGTTGGGGCTAGAGAGATTGCTCAGTGTTAAGAGCATTGGCTGTTCTTGCAGAAAACTTGGATTCAAATCCCAGCACTCACATGGCGCCTAAAAACTGTCCATAACTCCATTTCCAAGGGATGCGGCACCCTCTTCTGTCCCCACAGGCATTGCACAACATGGGTGCACTTACACATATGCACGCAATATCCTCATACACATAAAATAAAAATAAATAAATTTAAGAAAAAAATTTTTTTTCTTTAAAAAAACATGGCCTCCTGATGTAAGCAAAACATGAACTAAATACAAGATATAGTTGGTTGCTGCTGGTATAACACATTTTACAGAAAACTGGGTGTGAAACTTAAGGCCTTGGATTTCCTAAGCAAGTGTTCCTCTGCAGAGCTCCACCCCCAGCCCTACAGCAAACGTCGTACAAGTAGAAGGAATAGAGTGTAAAATAATGGTAGAAGGCATGGCGTAGCAAATGGACAGGGTGAGGAGCACAGTCCCTTATCATCAAGTGTGATAGACTACGCATGATTACTGTGTGTGATTACATGCTCTGTGCTTTCAGGTAAGTGCTACACAGCAGGTCTCTTGACACAGCATCACCATAATCAGAGCATAGGAGCACTAAAAACATTATGGAAAAGTTCCTTAGGATTGTGTGTATGGATCTAGGATATGAAAATGACTTTTGTGTTTACACTTTGGTCCTTTTCCCAAGATATCTCATTTTGTACATGTAAGTGTTCCCAAATTTAAAAACATGAACTATGAAACAGGCATTTTGGATAAGGGACACTCATCCTGTACGTGAGGCTGTATTGATTCCTCAATCTGACCTTTCCTGACTGCTTTCCTTAAAACTCAAACTCTGTCCTCTCCCAAGAATCCCCCATGGCTCTCACTTGATCTGCCTCCCTCAAAACATGGCACCGTCTTCTGGCTTGGAGGTGACATGTCCCACAGGTTCAGGTGTTTGAACATGTGACCTCCAGCTGGTGGTGCTGTTTTGGAAGTTGTGGCACCCAGGTTGTGGCCTAGCTACCAGAAATGGGTTCTAGGGGCTGGCCTTTAAGATGATACCCCTGGGGCTGGAGAGATAGCCTAGTGGTTAAGAGCGCCGACCGCTCTTACAGAGGACCCGGGTTCAATCCTCGGCACCCACATGGCGGCCAAGAACCATCTGTAACTCCAATTCCAGGAGAACTCCAGTTCCAGGGGAATCCGACACCATCTTCTGAGCTCCGTGGCATTGCACGACACGGGTGCACAGACCTGCATGCAGACAGTACATTCATATACAGAGAAAAAAAAAAAGATGATACCCCTGCCCCACTTCCAGCCCAAGCTCTCTGCTCCCTGACCCACCAAGATGTGACTAACCACGCTGCGAGTCTTGCCTGCATGTATGTAAGTGTACCTCGTGCATGAAATACTTAGAGAGGCCAGGAGAGGGGGTCTGATTCCCTGGAACTGGATTTACAGTGATTGTTAGCCACCATGTGGGTGCTGGGAACTGAACCCAGGTCCCCTGCAAGAGCAGCCAGTGCTATTAACTGCTGAGCCATCTCTCCTGCCCTCCTCCCATGTGACATATCTTATACTTTTCATATTGCTTATGGTTTATCTTATAACTAGGAGCAAACTCCATGAGCAGAAGAGTGCTTTGTCTGTATCTCTAATGTCTAGAACAGTGCCCAGAATGTACAATGAATGAATGAATGAATTCTGTTGACATGCTCCACACATGTGGACAAGTGGCACTGGTAGTGTCCACTTTACATTTTTTCAGCACAGTGATCCCACTAAGAAGGAGATGTGTCCACTCATCCATAGACATCATCACAGAGAAGAACCAACTGGACCACTTGGATGTTGTCTCTCTTACTAAGAGAAATGTGGGAAATCTACGTGGAGCCTGAGACTGTCCAACACCCCTGTAACAGTTTTGCCTTGTCAGGGTTGGTAAATGAGCTTTTAACACCCCAGCCTTTGTTTCTGGGTAGGGGTCACAGGCCTATGTGCTCTTCCAGAAAAGAGCTTGCTTGTTTATGGTGAAGAAGAATTCTGCATGGTCTAGAGAGCCATTCTCCCCAAGAAGGCCCATTGGCAAATGGTGACAGCAGCATGACTCATATTTGCCCCAAAGTGTAAAGACTCCAAATGTCCATTGATGGATGGATGGATAAATGAAATGTGGTCCAACCTTGCAGTGGAGAGCTTTTTTGCAATAAAAACAAGTGGGCTATTAATGCATGCTACAGTGTGGGTAACTTCAGAAACATTATACCAAGGAAGGGAGGCCATATTCCCCCAAACCCACAGATTCAAAGAGAACAGCTACAGATAGAAGAAAACAGATCGCTGGGTTCCAGGAAAGGAGAGTAAGTGTAGAAACACTGACTTTGGGGAGATTAGGAAAATGTCCTAAAACTCTATGGCAGTGATCACTTTGTGGCTAAATGATTAGAAATCATTGAACCGCACACTTCAAGTAAATTAATTTTTGTTTATGTGTGAGTACATGCCTTTGGAGAGCAGAGGTTGATGCCGGGTGTCCGACATTTTATTTTGCCTAGATAGAGTCTCTCTCTTTCTGAACCTGGAGCTCATCTGTTTAGCAAGACTAGCTGGGCAGGGAGCTTCCGGAATCCTCCTGTCTGCAACTCCCTGGTACTAGAAGTACAGATGGGCACCACTGTGCCTCGCTTTTAACATGGGTGCTGGGGACCCCAAATAAACTCCTCACACTCAAGTGGCAGGCACTCTTACCACCTGGGCCCTCTCCCTAGCCCCTGCTTTCATTTTATGGTATATAAATTATACACAGAGAAGAAGTAAGCTTTTATTAAAAGTTTTATTGTTGTTCCATGTCCAAAAGACCTGTCCAATTCTGTATATGAATTATGCTTCTTTTCTTTTGAGATACAATTCTGTGAAAGGGCAATGGGAAAATCACCCATCAGTGTCTCAGAAAACATAAAAGAAGCTTACACTAAATAAATCAAAACATTAAATTGATCTAAATTAAAAAAAAAATCTTTTCTTGTCTTTTTCCCCCTTCTCTCTTTTCTGTTTTCCCCTGAATAAAACAATAAAGAAGTCACAACATTCTGACCTTTTGAGACAGTATTCTGCTCATGTCTGCAGAACCTCTGTCATCTGACCTTGCTTGTTTCAGCTTTGGATGACTCCCCACCACATGCACAGAGGAAAAGGAGCAGCCAGCTGGGTCTGGCCTTATGACTACAGGGGATGGAGGAAGACTAAACTCCTGATTAGCCTGTCTCTTGGTGACCTGCAATTTCCATTTCAGTGCAATCAGAAGACAGAAGTAGCCTCAATTTTAATAGCTCCTAAAGAGCTACCCTGGGTCAATCACAAGTACAAGGGGAATATAACACTCTGATTGGCCCAGCCTGAGTCACGTGCACATGTCTTTGGCTAGCAGGGAAGGAATATACCCAAATTAGCAACCTCACTGGAAACAGAGAGAACAGTTCCTACAAGGAAATGGGATGAGGAGAAAACAGAAACACCAAGTGGCTTGTATGATTCCCATGTATAGAAAAATCATAAAAAGCCCAGGTTTCCTGGGAAGGGTATAGCCCTTGTCAGAACTGACAGTATAACAGGTGTTCATGGGGAAATGCCTACTGATCCCCAACATCCATGTAAGAACCTGGTATGGGGGGCTGGAGAGATAGTCGGTTAAGAGCACCGACGCTCTTGCAGAGGACCCGGGTTCGATCCCCAGCACCCACATGGCGGCTAAGAACCGTCTGTAACTCCAATTCCAGGAGAACTTCAGTTCCAGGGGAATCCGAGACCCTCTTCTGACCTCCGCGGCATTGCACGACACGGGTGCACAGACCTGCATGCAGACAGTACATTCATACACATACAAAAATAAATAAGTAATAAAAAAAAAATTAAAAAAAAAAAAGAAGCTGGTATGGCAGCATGTGGTTGCAAGCCTAGTGCTGGACAGACAGCAACAGGAAGACCCCCAGGGCTTGTTGGCCACCTAGTCTAGTGGATCAGCAAGTCCAGGTTCAGTGAGAGACCCTGTCCCAAAAAAACAAGGTGTAGAAGCAACTGAGGAAACAACCTGATGTCAATCACTTTTTTGTTCTTTTTGGTT
This sequence comes from Rhizomys pruinosus, assembly GCA_009823505.1. Taxonomy (NCBI): domain Eukaryota; kingdom Metazoa; phylum Chordata; class Mammalia; order Rodentia; family Spalacidae; genus Rhizomys; species Rhizomys pruinosus. Next base: position 1,058,150 of record VZQC01004736.1, on the reverse strand, counting down.
TTAGACAGGGTCTCCCTGTACCACCATCAGCTGCCCTGAGACCTGCTATGTAGACCAGGCTGGACTCAATCTCACGGAGTTCCACCTGCCTCTGCCTCCTGAGTGCTGGGATTAAAGACGTGTGCCACCTCACCCAGATTGATGTCAATTTTTGGCCTCCAAATGCATTCACATGCACCTATATTTCCTCCCTCTATGTACACACACACACACACACACACACACACACACACACGGGCGCGCGGGCACACACACGGGATGGAGATTGATTGAGGAAAGCACTCAAAGTCACCTCTGGCCCACATACACATACACGCATCAAACAATAAAGTTTTATCCTTCAACTGTGCCTTGCAGAAACAGCCCTGCCATTCTTCATGGTCCTTGGGCTGAAGACCGTGAAGACAGTACCTTCTAGGTGAAGCCCAGTCACCAGGCCTGTTTCCATTTGATGGAGATTAATGGTAATTCTCTTTGTGTATTGAAGATGGGGCCACCAATCACAGCTTATAGACGGAACTCACTCAGCCTGGGGAGCTGGAGAAGAAAAGGAAGCCTAATGGAAGAGCAGGTGTTAGGCAAGGATAATGGTTCTCTACTGTCACACCCAGTGGCTAAGGTGACTTCCCTGGGAGGGGGGCACATTTGGTCTTTGGACCCACAAGCTCCCTTCCCATGCGGGAAGCATCCCCTACTGCAGTCCCAGGAAGAATGGCATTCAACACCAAAGCATTGCTCTAGCATTGAGGTGCTGTGGGACACTGTCCTCTGAGCATAACAACTATTGCTGTCTCCATCAGAGCAGCTGTGATGTTTCCATAGAGACCCTCAAGATGGGACCGGTTGACTGCAGACATTCCGTATAGAAGGAGGGAAGGGGAAGGGCCTGTCCACCCTCAGCTGAGATTCCAGCTCCTCCCTCCCAACCTCCTCACAGATGCTGGTGGTTCCCGCCCAGCTGCACCCGGTCTGGGAAGGTGCTAAGGTTCACAGAGGGCGGGAGGCTAACAGAAAGGGGGACTCCGTGGCAAAGATGTTGCCCATGTTCCGGTGGGATGTTTCAGTGGTGCAGTTGTTTGGGGGGGGGGTCACCTGTTTGGGGGGGTCACCCTTAGCCATGCTCCATAAAGTCAGCCCAGTAAACTCATTGGTTCACCGAGATGGACCTGGGTGGATCCTAGGTCTGTGTTGCTACTTTTCTGGGATGCACCCACGCGGTGTCCGGCCTCCTCCACCCACGGTCCCAAAGGCAAAGTGAGGTGCAAACTCCCCAAACCGCAGTTTGGGAAACTCTAGTGAGTTTATTTGGGCTCGCTTACAGACCAAATGGGTGAGGAGTTTACTTACAGAACATTGGTGCTCCGCATCCCTCAGGGCCACATAGGAAAGTCGCCTTCCCACCATGAACCCTGCAATGTCTGCCCAAGATGGTGAGAGCAGGAGAGACCCACCTCCTGGGGTTCTCCGTTTATTGCCTTTACAAAGCCCCTCCCCCCTCATATAGCTGAGGCAGATGGCTGGTTGGGAGGGGCAGCTGACGCCCCTGGCTCCTCCTTTTTCCTCAGAAGGCCAATAATTACAATCCAGGACAGGCAAGCGCCCCGAAACATGGGAAGGCATTTGATGTCCAAGGTCAATTTCTCATAGGACCGTCCGCACTACACTCTGGTGTCATTAGTGGCATTTTTAGGATGAATAGGCATTTGCTCATGTCTTTTCCTGGAACATTCATACAACATGGGGTTAAGTTTAGTCAAGAACTCTGGGCATTTTTTGCAGGGGGATGTCACACAACCCAGAGACGGAGCATCTGCCCTGTAGTCCCTCCTTCGAAAGAAAGTGCTGGGCTTTGCAGGCGCTGAGTGGGCTGGCCTACAGACCCGGTGGGCACTCCTACTGAAGGTTCAGCCAGCACGCAGAGCCCAGCCACATCATACTTGGGCACTTCGCCATCCCAACTCAGGCCTTAGGTGGCTCAAGTGCTTTCTTGCCTAAGACAGATGGTTTCTTTTAAATTTTATTTATTTATTTATTTATTTATTTATTTATTTAATTTTTTTTGTCTTTTCGAGACAGGGTCTCCATGTAGCCCCAGCTGTCCTGGAACTCACTTTGTAGACCAGGCTGGCCTTGAACTCACAAAGATCTGCCTGCCTCTGCCTCCCAAGTGCTAGGATTAAAGGCTTGCACCACCACACCCGGCTTATTTATTATTTTCTATGTGTATGAGTGTACTGTCTGCATGTAGATTGGTGCACCCGTGTCATGCAATGCTGCAGAGGTCAGAAGAGGGCATCGGATTCCCCTGGAACTGGAGTTAAGATGGTCCTTAGCCGCCATGTGGGTGCTGGGAATCAAACCTGGGTCCTCTGCAAGAGCAGTCGGTGCTCTTAACTGCTGAGCCATCTCTCCAGCCCCCAGACAGATGGTTTCTATATGCAACTGATAGCAACCAGAAGTATCCAGGGGCACATTTTTCCTGCTTTAATTTTTCTATCTATTTATGCTGTATTTGATGTGTATAAACATTTTGCCTGCATGTATATAAATGCACCATGTGCATGCACTGCCTGCAGAGGCCAGAAGAAGGTATTGCATCCCCTGGAACTGAAATTACAGGTGGTCGTTAGCCCTCATTTGGGTGCTTTGAGGCCCTTGGGGTAAGGACAGGCATTACAAACCCGTTTGGTTTTGCTTTGTCACTGGCCAGGATCCAGGAAGACTTCCTTCAAGTTCATCCTCCTCTGGCTTGCCCTTGGTCTTTGAAGATCAATCCAATATGGCATTGTGAGCCTGAAGTCTCTGTAGGAAAAGTTGTAGAAATATGGACACCAATTAGCCAGCGGTGGTGGGGTGGCTCCTGTCTGCTGTCCAGGCACTCGAGAGGCATAGGTAGGAGGACTGTTGTGTGAGTTTGAGGCCACTCTGGGCTACAGAGAAAGTTCTAGGTCAGCCTGGGCTATAGAGTGAGACTCTGCCTCAAGAAAGGAAAGAAAGGAAAAAAGAAAAAAAAAGGAAGTTAGAAACCACCTTGAGCTCTCTGAGATCTCCCAAACTCTCTAGAAGTTTCCAGCACTCAGCCTTGCTGCTTCTTCCTGGGAGTGTGAGAGCTCTTGAATCCAACCCCTTACCTCTTCTTTCCTGACTTCAACAGAAATCTCCTTCCTCGACTGTTGTTTGGGGAACCCCCTTTCTTTATTAGCTTATAACTATTTTTGCCTGTACAATGGTTTTCAAAGTGTAGTTGCTAGCCGGTGGCAGCCTCATCATCTGAGAATTTATTTAAATTAAAAAGCAAGGGCTGGAGAGATGGCCTAGCGGTTCAGAGCACTGATTGCTCTTGCAGAGGACCCGGGGTTCAATCCCTGGCACCCACATGGCGGCTGAGAACCGTCTGTAACTCCAGTTCCAGGGGAATCTGACACCCTCTTCTGACCTCCGCGGCATTGCACGATACGGGTGCACAAACCTACATGCAGACAGTACATTCATACACATACAAAAATAAATAAATTTTAAAAAAAAGCAAATTCTTGAACTTGGCATGGTAGTACACGCCTTTAATCCCAGCACTTGGGAGGCAGAGGCAGGTGGATCTCTGTGAGTTCAAGGCCATCCTGATCTACATAGTGAGTTCCAGGACAGGTGGGGCTACAGGGAGACCCTGTCTCAAAAAAGACAAAACACAGGCTGGAGAGATAGCCTAGCAGTTAAGAGCACCGACTGCTCTTGCAGAGGACCCGAGTTTGATCCCCAGCACCCACATGGTGGCTGAGAACTGTCTGTAACTCCAATTCCAGGAGAACTCCAGTTCCAGTGGAATCCGAGACCCTCTTCTGACCTCTAAAGCATTGCACGATACGGGTGCACAAACCTACATGCAGACACAGTACATTGATACACATACAAAAATAAATTAAGCCGGGTGTGGTGGCGCACGGCCTTTAATCCCTAGCACGTTGGAGAGGGTCTCGAGGCCAGGCGCGCACATCCTTTGTGAGGTTTTCGATGGCCAGGCCTGGTCTAACAGAGTAGTTCCAGGGACAGCTGGTGGCTACAGGGAGACCCGTCGTCTCGAAAGCAAAAAAAAAAAAAAAAGAGTCCAGTTGGGCCAGGATGTGTAGCACATGCCTTTCAATATGCTTCACTCAGACACTTTGGGAGTCAGAGGGCAGGCAGGTCAGATCTCTGTGAGTTCCAAGGCAGCCTGGTCTTACATAGAGAGCTCCAGGCCAGCAGGGACAAAAGGAGGAACACCTGTCTCAAAAAACACAAAAAAACAAACAAAACACACACAAGAGGTTCCAGTCCAAGCCCTTAGAACTCAGCAGATCATCTTCGGCTGCCCTGTTATGAAATAAACTGAATGGCAATCTAAGTTTTGGGCATTTGTGTAACTCAACAATGTTTAACTGGTTACAGTTTAACAATTTGTTCATATCAATGCTAGGTTAGACTGCGTACAGCCAATAGCAGTGTGACCTTCGGTGGTACAATGACTGAGCTTTCTCACCTCGGCTCTTTCCGTAGGGCTGCTCCCCCTGGCGTGGCCTTGGGAACGATTTCTCTGACTGCGGCAGAAGCTCCAGGGTAGACGATAGTCTTCCAACAACTCTGTCCTTGCCTTCAGCACGGAAATCAAAGAGCAGGTGGGGGGCTCCAAGCCATTGCTGGCAGTGAAAACAAATATAAGCCATGCGTTTAATTTAAAATTTTCCTGGAGTCACATTTTTTTTAAAGCTGCCACCAAGCTTTTTATTATATTATTTATTTATTTATTTATTTATTTATTTATTTGTATGAATGTACTGTCTGCATGTAGGTCTGTGCACCTGTGTCGTGCAATGCCGCGGAGGTCAGAAGAGGGTCTCAGATTCCCCTGGAACTGGAGTTCTCCTGGAATTGGAGTTACAGAAGGTTCTCAGCTGCCATGTGGGCGCTGGGGATCGAACCCGGGTCCTCTGCAAGAGCAGCCGGCACTCTTAACCACTAGGCCATCTCTCCAGCCCCTGGAGTCACATTTTTAAAGAGTAAAGTGAAGCAATGAAATTCATTTTGATACTTTATCTTATTGCATATTTTTATGAGACATTTTCTTCACAGTATCCAAAATATTGTTATTTCAATATGTGGCACTGAGCAAGCGCATTGTCAGTGCCGATCAGCCACCTGCGACCACCATATCAGCTGGAATAGCTCCACAAAAATCCCTACACATGTCACTTCAGAGCGACAGTGACAGCGGGAATGAGTGTAAAACAGAAAGGGTAGGAAGAGCTGGGCTTCTCTGCTAACCACATTACACCAACTGCTGACCCAGGAATAATAGCACCCAGCATGGTACCTGGCACAAATTATCTGTGCTTGCTCTCTGCCAACTCAGGCCCTGTCACCTCCTTTGTGAAGCCTTCCTTGAATGCCCATAGTACTGAGTTCATAATTCCAGAATAGCTCTTGGGAGCCTACCGCAATAACAGCCACCATTTGCTGAGCACCAAACAGACAGCTTAACCTTAATTATACCATTTGATGTCTTGTGCGCAACACTATGAGATAGGAATTGCTATCTTCTGTGCAGAGGAGGAAACTGATGCTCAGAGAGGTCGAAGAGCTTCCACTAGCTCACTCAGTGGGTAAGTGGATGACCCAGGATTTGAACTCAAGATTGCCAGGTTCCAGGGCTCACGGGTTTTCATGCCTGGCACCTTCGCCCAGCAGTGGCAATAGCAGCTCAAAGCTCACGGAAGATGTGGGATCTCGGGTTCCTCCCCAAGCCTGTTAAATCAGAATCTGCATTTTAACAAGTGCATGATTTTTAACAAATGGGAATTAAAATAAAAAAGGTCCTGGCTAAAGGCTAGCTTGGGATTTGAGGAGGAGGGTCTTTTGAGATAGGGTCTCCTCGTAGCTCCAGCAGGCCTGGAACTCACCATGTAGACCAGGCTGGCCTTGATCTCACAGAGATCTGCTTGCTTCTGCTTCCCAAGTGCTGAGATTAAAGGCTTGCCCCACCACGCCCAGAATAGCCTGGGATTTTTATACATGTCTAGGTATATGCGTCAACCCCAAGACCACCAGTTATTTGAGAGTGGGGACTGTGCCTTTTTCTCTTTCCCCTGACCACCTGTTACAGAGCAGGATGTAGAAGATGCTAAGAACAGTAACTTCTAGATCATTCCTAATCCACCATTCACTCTGGAGTTTCCGCAAACTAGGCTGCTTCCCTTTCATTCAACACCGCCTGGGAAGTGAAGAATACACTGTTTGGCCAACTTAAGAAACTGTTCTGTGTCCTGAATAGCCTGTTCTACTTTAAAAGTACAAGCACACCAATATCCAGAAGTTCCCAGGGCTGAAGAGAATGTGCCAATTGAGCGGTAATCCCTGGGGTAGTTGGGGGCTGAGGTCAGGACTCAGCTGTACCAGTCTAATGTCTGTTTTTCTAGAAAATATTCTTTCTGAACAAAACCCTCGGGCTCTTTTAGAAGTGTTCATTGCTGAGGTCTACTTGGGAGAATTAGTTCCAGTATTTTCACACAAGGAGGAGCTTAGAGTTAGAACTCTGGCAGGAGGCAAGACTTAGAAATACACATGTAGCTAAGAAAGTACTAGATGCTCATATTGAAGATTATGTAGCTAAGAAATTACTAGATGCTCACATTGAAAGATCCATGAATACTTGATTTTTTTTTTTTTTGGCTCTTTTTGAGACAGGGTCTCCCTGTAGTCCCAGCCAGCCTGGAACTCAGTATATAGATTAGGCTGGCTTTGAACTCCCAGAAATCTGCCTGCCTCTACCTCCTGGAGTGCTGGGATCAAAGACATGTGCCACCACACCTAGGAATACATGAATTTTATTCCTGTCAATCTCTTTACACCCTTCCATCCACTCTACCCCATTGTCATAGTTCCTTAGGGATCCATACTCGAGGAATGGCAACTCAGGTGGACCAGACACTCCTTTATGAATGGTTGGATCTAATGATTACCACTGGAACTCCTTCAAGAAAATTAGAATACAGCCTGAGACAAACACAGGCTTCCTGGCTCTACCTCTAGTTCAAATTCAAGGCAAGGCCAAGGCAAGGGCCAATATGTGTAAAGACCTGGGGACTGTTAGATTAGGATGTGCCCGACTCACAGAGCAGACCACAGCACTATCACTCTGCCCACAGGATGCCTGGCTCAGGGAGCAGTAAAGACTCTGATGGAGCCACTGAGCAGCTAGCGACTAGAGAGAAGCTTAAAGGTGACGAATGGATAGATGGTGGCCATTGGGATGCTGAGGAGCCCCTGCCTATGTAAATGAACAAATAACTTTTCCTCCTCTAGCCCTTCTGTCTCTACATATGAGAAAACTAAGCTTTCCCATGGGAGACTGTCTAGCTCATGGTCCCAGGATGGGGCCACTGGGCCAGCCGGAATGAGATCTGGTTCAGAGCTGAGCAGATGGGCTATCATTTCACTAGGACCCAGCACTCAAGATCAGGCCAGCTCTATAAGGGAATGAAATGAACTTAATTGGAATCGAAAACATGAATGCATCATTCCAACTGGCCAAACTGGAATCATATGGCACGCCTAGTTGGAAAAGAGCCGGGGAGAGTAGGAAGCAGAATCTCACATCCATTGGCATGGCATCACCATGATGCTTCTTCTAAAAGGTGCAGTCAACCTTTTAACAGTGCAACTCAATGTGGTCATTTACAAAATTCACATTCAAGAACCATGCACTTGAGTTGCAAAAACAAATAAAAAAAATATAATATCTCATAATTTTTTTTTGTCTTTTCAAGACAGGGTCTCCCTATAGCCCCAGATGTCCTGGAACTCACTCTGTAGACCAGGCTGGCCTTGAACTCACAAAGATCTGCCTGCCTCTGCCTCCTGAGTGCTAGGATTAAAGGTGTGCGCCACCACGCCCAGCCTCTCATAATGTTTTAAATAAGTGAACTTTCCATTGGCTTCATTCACAGATGTGCTAGGATCTATGCAGCCCTTTGGGCCACAGATTGAATGTGCTCAATACTGGGGTGAAACCACCCCAACCTGGAACAAGTTCAGAGGAAAACAATAAAGAGGACGGGTAGTTTTCAGGTTACGTGATCCAACTCTGTGATACCGTGTCCATGTTACTAATGAACAGCTGCTGCAGCAGAGCTGAAGTGAGCTGCCCAAGGTCACAGCTAACTGATCATCAAATCACATTTGCAACTGATTCTGGAGTCTGAGCTTCCAGCTGCAATGGAATACTGACTATCAGAGGCAAAACAAAATCTGGAGCTCTTCAATAATTCGAGGGACAACGATGCAGCCTAGTGGCAGTGTTCTTGCTTAGCATGCACAAAACCCTGGGTTTGATCCCCAGCACCATAAAAACAGAAAAAAAGAATTTGCATGTGACACCGAAAAGTTTGGCTAGTGTCTTCTGAGTCATTTCTGTTGAACATCACTTGAAATTTATGTGCATTTTCATTCTAAGCATGTGTATTAGTGTTTTCCCAGAATATTTGTACGTGCACTTGTGCATGCAATGCCCATGAAGGTCAGAAGAGGGAGTTAGATTCTCTGGAGCTGGAGTAATGGAAGTTTTATCAGCGACCATGTGGATGCTGGGAATGGAACCCAGGTCCTCTACAACGATAGTCAATGCTCTTAACCGCTGAGCCATCTCTCCAGCCCCTGGTGTTTTGATTACCACCTGTTCTCCTGTGGGAATTCACATGCCTCATTACAGTATTGTCTAGGGTCTCAAAAGGAACCTTCAGTGACTAGAAAAATCAGCTATTTTTGCCCACCAGGAAATTGAGGATCAAACAGGTTGAATTAACATAAGTCAATATCTATGGTCAGGCAATTTGCACAACTTTGGTGAGAAAGAGGAGAGAGAGAGAGAGAGAGAGAGAGAGAGAGAGAGAGAGAGAGAGAGAGAGAGAGAGAGAGATTACTTTATCAATATAAATCAAGGACCAGCAAGATGGCTCAGTGGATAGAAGTGCAAATATTATATACTATAATGTATACTATACCATATTAACAATGCCTTCTGGAATGGTACAGCTGGTGCTGAGCGAACAGCTTTCGTATCACTGGGACAGAATGCCAGGCGTACATGAGGGAAAGATTTGTTATGGCTCATGTTTCAAGACTTCAGTTCCTAGTCTTCCGTTTCCTGCTCTGTTGGTAAGATGGAACATGATGGTGGTAGGAATATGTGGTGGAGGGAATGCTTCACTTCCTGGTGGACAGGAAGCAGAGACAGGAAGGGGCCAAAGTAAGCTATGTACTTCAAAGACACGCCCCAGGGGCCTGGCTCTTCCAAGCAGGCTCCACCTTCCACTGTTCATATCACAGTTTGATCCATCGACAGACTAAACCATTGATTGGGTCAGAGCTGTCATGATGTAACCATCTGTAAGCATCCAGAACTGTGCTTTACTGACCTCCTAGGCTGTCCCTCGGTTCAGTCAAGTTCATTCCTCCTCAGACTAACAGGGGCCTCGATCCCTGAAGACACGGGCAGTGTTCCTGCTGTGAGTTGGCATAACCTCTTCTGTGGATCTGCCTCAGCCTGGAGGGACAGGCTCTCTTATTACATTTTCCCAGCCTGGATTTTAGCTCTGAGCCAACCTCCTGTCATTTGTTAGTCTGATGGGCATCATTTCTTCTAGGAATCTAATTAGGGTCTTTTCAAGAGTTCAGCCTGCCAGCGGGGGAATTAAATATGACTCAGAGGGTGCATCACCCAAAGCCAGGCAAAGAGCGAGATGACAGGTCCTTGATTTGTGCGTGTTTATCCCAGCCACAAGCCCTGACATGTTCTTTCTGTGCCGACCTACGCTGGGAGCTGAAGCAAGTGGACAGAAGCAGAAGGTATCTCTGCACTGGAGGAGTTTGCCACATTTGGCACGTAGTCGTCCACTTAGAGAAGTGGACACTGTAAGCACATGACACACAGTGCCACATCCCCATTTCCCTGTGACACACAGTGTGCCCACCAAAGTTTCTTCTACAGACATTTTCTTGGGGTCTGAGGAGGACTGATTTCACAGATCCCTTCAGCTACTTCTAACCCAAAGGTTACATCGGAAGTTACCAATGTATGTAGCCTAGGCTGGCCTCTGCCTCCTGAGTATTGGGATTACAGGCATGTACATACCTAGTTTTCAACTCTCTCTCTCTTTCTCTCTCTCTCTCTCTCTCTCTCTCTCTCTCTCTCTCTCTCTCCCACCCTTCCTCCCTCCCTCCCTCTCTCTTTGAGAATGCAGAGGCTGAAGTATATGAACACCTTTTGGACTAGATCTCTGAGCCGCTCTGTGGAGCAGAACCCCTCCACCTCATGCCTGGCTACCCTCTGTGCAATGCCCACAGAGGCCAGAAGAGGGTGTTGCATCCCCTGGAACTGGATTACAGACAATTGTTTTCTTCCACATGGGTGCAGAGAGCCTGGGTCCTCTGCAACAGCAGCCAGTGCTCTTAACTGCTGAGCCATCTCTCCAGCCCCGAATCTAAACTTTTAATCAGGCATGGCAAAACAAAACTCTCAGCACTCCGGTGGTCAAGGCCGGAGGATCAGGAGTTCTAGCCCAGTTTGAGCCACACTGTAAGACCCTGTCTCAAATAATACAGGGCCAGTGAGATGGCTCAGGGGGTGAAGCCCTTGCAGAACAAGCCTGGGAATCTGAGTTGATATCTGTAACCCACATAAAGGTGGAAGGAGGGAACCAGCTCCACAAAGTCCTCTGACCTCCACAAGTATACTATGGCATGCATGACCATATACCTACATTATACACACATAGTAAAAAATCTAAAAGAAAAAATACATACATACATACAACCTTGACCTTCAAACCAGTTGAACGGACAGTGGTAGACTTAGGGAGAACAATTATATGCCTCATTTATTTGGTACATGTTTGCAGAACACAGACTGAATCCATATACTGTGTCAGGGTTATAAGAAGGAATATAGTCTCTGCCCTCACAGGGTGCATGTTTTGATAACATAGCACAATGCTGATAATTGCTCAATAAATAATACCTTCATAATTGCTGGGCGAGCACAAAAAGGCATTCACATGGGCAATGTGCTCCCATGAACCCACAAACTGAAACTCAAAAGCAAGTAATGAATGACTCTGATTATTCTTCTTGCTGAAATTTGACCAGCTGTGATGCTTTAAACACTTGTTTACAAAATCTCAACAAATTACCTCTTTGTGACAAAGGTGAACAGACATATCCAAGCTCATAGGCCAATATATTGAACTTTAGACAGTCAAAGTTTCCAGAGATCCTAGATTGGGTTCTAAACCAGAAAAGGATATAGTGGAAAATGTGGTATGGTCCAAATTGAGTCTGGGGCTTGGGGAGAGGGCTTAATTGGTCAAGTGCTGGGCACAATCCCCAGAACCCAAGTAAAGAAAAGCAGGAAGTAGTGGCAAGGGAGTTTGTAATCCCATCACCAGGGAGGCGGAGACATGTGGATAAGTGGGGCTCGCTAGCCAGACAGCCTTGGCCTATTTGATGAGCTCCCATGAGACCTGGTCCTCTGCCCTCCACATGCACCTGAACACACATGTACTCTAACACACATCTGTGAACAGAGACAGAGACATGCAGAGGCTGCAGTTTAGTGAACGCTACTGTGCACGTCTTAGCTTTGGGAATCTCTCCATGGTTCTGTAGGGCCCAGATTAGGGAATGTGGAACTCTGCACTGTCTCAGCCACGGTTCTGAAAATCTAAACTGATTCCAAAATAGAAAGTTTAGAATTGGTCTTCCATACAGCATGCCTCGCAGCTTGTCAGTACCTCGCCAAAAGGCCCAAAACAAAACAGAACACCCCCCAATAAAACCAGAAAGCTCAGCAAAATGCCCACCAGGGCTCTACTCCTGCTCCAAAGTGAATGCCAGAAAAATAAAATTTTAGTACGAGTAAGTCTGTAATATTGCATGCTATAGACTTCACTAAAGACAAACATAGTTTATCTGACAACTGTCCCTTAGTGTGTGGTGTTTTATTGCCGGATCTGACTCCCTAGTGCAAATTATTCATTGGTAAGTTATTTAGTTCTGTCTCTGTCCCAATCCATTTCTCTCTCTCTCTCTCTCTCTCTCTCTCTCTCTCTCTCTCTCTCTCTCTTTCTCTCTCTGGTTTTATGAAACATGGTCTCTCTGTAGCCCCAGCTGGCCTAGAACTCACTATATAGACCAGGCTGGCCTCGATCTCATAAAGATCCACCTGCCTCTGCCTCCCGAGTGCTAGCACTAAACCATGCCCAGCTTCATCCCATTATTTTAAGTAATTTATTTATTACTTTATTTTATGTGTATGAGTATATCACCTGCATGTGTGTAAGTTCATCTGTGTCATACAATGCCCTCGGAGGTCAGAAGAGGGGGGTTGGAGCCCCTGGAACTGGAGTTATGGATGGTTATTAGCTGCCATGTGAGTGCTGGGAATGGAATCTGGGTCCTTTGCAAGACAGTCAGTACTGTTAACCACTGAGTCATCTCTCCAGCCCCTCGTTATTTTAAATAATAGATTTTATCATGTTACAATTAACATGAAAACGTTACTGCATATTTCACTTGTCTTATATTGTAAGGCAGGAAAGAGAAGCTCACTGGGCCCCAGAAGGAGCCTCACACTGGGGTTTTTTCCTGGTCTTCCACCTCAGTCAACCATCTCCACAGGTGAAATGAAATGGAGATGCTTTTAATTCTAAAGTAGCAATGAGAAATCCCCAGGCTGTGGGTGGCAAGCCAGCAAGGGCCAGGCCGTGTGGATCCCAGAGTCCTGGGTGCTGGGCGTCTTTGTGTGGGAAGTTACACGTCATCATTTTCTTCTGATATCTAGGAGGGACAGTGAATGAACTCAGACAAAATCACATCGCTTCTACCACATGGAGGGGACTGGAGGGCATCGTGGTAAGAGAAACAGATCAGGTGCAGAAAGACAGGCACCAGGTGACCTTACTCATGGTCAAAAAGACTAGTAAAATTTTCTTTTTTATTTTTATGTGTGTGAGTATATTGCCTGCATGTATGTAAATGTGCCTGTACATACTGCCCACAGAGGTCAGAAGAGGGTGTCGGATCCCCTGGATCTAGAATTTCGGGTGGTTAATTACCATTTGGGTGCTGTGCTATATCTCTCTGGCCTGTTTACCCTGATTTTAAAGGGTATTTTTAGTTTACTTTTTGTCATCTTGGATGCAGACATGATCTTATCCAGCCCAACATTCCCCACACCCTCTCGTGTCCTTTTTTTTTATTTGTCTAATTAGTGCTGCTTGCAGCACGGGGCAACCTACCAGCAGCCATTAATTACTTCAGGCTCCCCAGTCAGGTGTGGGGTCCCATGATCCCCTCCTCCTTCCGGTGCAGGCACCACTGCACCATGGTCACGCCCTGTCCAGAAGAGAGCATTTCTTGGAACTCTTCCCGTCCTCCAGCTCTTACATTCTTTCCATCCCCTTTTCCACAAAGTCCCCTGAGGCCTGAGGGGGAGATGTCCCATTCAGGGCTGAGCACTCTACTGTCACCTGATCGCAGCACTTTGACCAGTTGTGAGTCTCTGCATTAACTTTTGTCCATGCAGAACAAGCTTCTCTGATCAAGGTCTAGGGTAACACTAATTCATGGATATAAATGGAAATATTTAGAAGGCAGTTTGACAACATGCCCGTTTAGCAAAACAATAGTATGTCTCCCACACACACCATCAGGACACACAATCTCCTGAGCCATGGGCTTGTGACCATGTTTAAGGTACCAGACATGAACTCCTTCCTGTGGAGCGGCAAATTCCGTGTTTACTGCTGTGTGTTCCCTAACAACCAAGCTGGTATTGCAACATTCAGGGTCTGATGCTTACCTTGATTTGAACATTACACGATTTATACACATCTGAAAACTTTCATGATACCCTATCAATACAAACAGTTCTTATGTGTCAGTTTAAATTCTTTTTACAATTTGAAAAAGTTGAGGAAACAATTTTTCTCCCAATGTTCCAAAACTTTGCTGCTTCATTGTGAGTGGTTACAATCACCCACCACATAGTGACCTCACAGTGAAACCTTCTAGCCCGTAAATCCGAGGCATCAGATTGTGCCAGATCCCATCTCCCAGGATGCAGTCAAGCAACAACTGGTTGGCATGCCTTCTCCTCCAAACCCGGAGAGACACAGAGAGTGCGGGAACTGATAAGCTAAAGCTGGCCCAAACCCTGGCACCTATACTGCTCAAGTCAAAATGAGAGACAGACACCTAAAGCACAGTCTTAGCTCAGTTACTGTTTGCTGGCTGGAGGCCTTCATACAGCACCCTGTCCATTCAAGAGACACTATATGGGGCGAGAGAGATGGCTCAGCAGTTTAAAAGGCACTGGCTGCTCTTGCAGAGGACCCAGGTTCAATTCTCAGGACCCACATGGTGGCTCACAACCATCTGTAACTTTAGTTCCGGGGGATCCAACACCCTCTTCCAGCTTCCACAGGTATTGTACACACATGGTACACTTATATACATGTAGCAAGATACTCTTACACATAAAATTTTAAGTGAAAAAAATATTTAAAGATGCTATTCTAGTTAGCTTCTCTATTGCTGTGAGAAAACACTCTGGCCAGTACCAGTCCATCATCAAGGAAGCCAAAGCAGGAACTCAGAGCAGGAACCTCAAGCACAGACCGTGAAGGGTAGCTACTTATTGGCTTGCTCTTGCAGCCTGTGCTCAACCTGCTTTCTTTTTTTTTTTTTTTATGTGTATGAGTGTACTTGTCTGCATTGTAGGTGGTGCACCCATGTAATGCAAATTGGCCTTTGGAGGGTCAGAACAGAGGGTTTGTTCAGATTTTTCCCCTTGGGAAACTGTCAATGGTGTTCAAAAAGGGGACCGTTTCTTCTTAAGCGCCCCCATGTGGGTGCTTGGGAATCAACCTGGATCCTCTGGAAGACAGCAGGTCAGCACTTCTTAACTGCTCTTAAGTCATCTCTCCCCAGTCCCCTCTCAACCCTGCTTCTTATATTTAACCTGTCCCAGTGGGTGCGTCCGCCCCCACAAATGGAGCTGTCCCCCCACATCATTCAATAATCAGGGAAAATGACCCAATTTAAAAATGGTCACAGCCAGGTCAGTGGAGAAAATTCCCCAATTTAAGGCTCCCTCAACCCCAGGTATGTGTTTCAATTTTGACCCCAACTACGCTACCAGGGGCACGGAATGTGCTATTGAAGCACGTGGCTGTGAGCAAAGGGCCCTGTGCTGGAACCCCTGCAGCTGGCCGCCGTAGGTGTGAACGGGGGAACGTTTTGCCCCAAGGTGTCACGCGCGCTGTCTCGCCTGCAAGAACTTCACGTGGACACCAGGATTCTTCTGCAGCAGTACTTATTGTGCACAGCTCTTTTAAGAGAAGGACCCCAAAATGGGGAATAGGCACTGCTTATATAGCAGTCTAGAGGGGTCGGGTATGCTCTGGATTGGTTGCCCACCGTCTGCTTGCCTCCTTTGCATGCCAGACCGGGCGCGGGGCTTCAGAGGAGCCGGGCTCAGAGAAGCCAGTTAAACCGTCAAGTACAAGTACAGTAGTCAATGCGCAGCGTTTGTCCAATGCAAAAAAAAGGCAACATTGGCGGGGAAACGGCTTTGTAGTTGACTTTCAGGAAAAGTCCAGCGCCATCTTTAGGGTTGCGTGCGGTGCGGCACACACGTTTGGTGTGGTTAGGATGCCAACAAGTTAGTTCCCCCTTCTCTTTCTACAAAAATTTGGCTGGGAGAATGCCTGTCTTAGGTTTCCCCTGCAGAGGTATTCCTTACCCCTCATGGGGAGAAAACAAACAGCTTTTGGTAGTTCTTTGCTCTCTGTCTTAGGGTTGGTGATTAAGACTTGCAGAAAGGTCTACCCCATCTATTTGACTAACTTTCTCCCGGGCATTACTAAAGCCAAAGTTTGGGAGGCGGCATGCTTCCAAAGCTGGTCAAGGCTTGTGCCAATGATCTTACTTTTTATCGCCTGTGCTGATGTTTGGGGCAACGGAGCCTACACTAAATCCAGAGCATAATTTATAATCCCTTTTCCACAATAGAAATAGCCCAAAAACCTGCCACCCCGGCCCATTTCTTTTTGGAAGCGTGAGTCGGCAAAGTAATAGTAGCAATCCAGGGAAAGCCATGTCCTTCAGCATGTGGAGGCGGTCCATCTAGTCGAGTTCACGGTTTTTGACAATTAGCAATGCGAAGTTGTTGGTCATCAAAGCTGTTCAAATTCTCAGTCTCAAATTACTAAAAGAAACTGGACAATTGTTTAGACAAACTTGCTGCCCTTGTGAAGTTTTGATTTTGGATGCTGGTCACACATAAGCTGGAGTATTTCCATTCGCAGCCAAGTTGGGCCAGCTGCCACAGTACAACCACTTGTTCTTGGACTAAGACTATCCTTTGATTTATTACCATAAGTCCACATTTTAACTGGGCATTAATTGCACGGAGGTCATGTAGAAGCCTCATTTACCTGATCTCTTTTTTATAACGAAAAAAGGGGTATTCCAGGGAGAATACTCCAAGTATTCTTGGAGAGGGCTCCAAGTGCTTAAGCTCCAGTTGTTCTTTTACCAACTGATGAACTACTGCAAGTTTTTCAGAGGATAAACGCCACTGAGGAACCCATATCGCCTCCTCTATGAGCCAAGGTATGGGTATTAAGCCCCCAACAGCCTCTAGGAAAAACCCAGACCATGTTTATCTATTTTTGGGGTTTTGGGTGGGGCACAGGCTCAGTTATGGTCCTTGTTGGATTTCCCAGGCTTTTCCAGGGGTACATATTCCCATTTTTTGTCCTCACGTTTTGGGAAGCTGGGAGTAAGAGTATTCATTTATAACGTTTTAGCATAAATTGTTTCATGATTATCCCCTTCCCCAGATTTATGGGTTAGTGGAATGGGGGACTTCGTTTAAGGGGTGTTTAAATAACTTTCTCCCGTTGGCCCCTTTCTGCGTGCTTTTTTCCATTCTAATTTCCCTTAGAGGCTTATGGTGGAGGGGCGAGGATATTATTTACCCTCGCTAAACCTTGTATTGTTTATGAGTGTTGCAAGAAATTGAAGTTCACGGGCAGGCAGTTGGCCCACCATTTGTGCAAGGCTTTGAACTTTTATCGGGCTCCAGTTATTAGGAGCCCTTCAAAACCTTTTTCGTCAAATTTAGTTAATTGTAGTTGTCGGGTCGGTGGGTCAAGGCTAGGCTCATTAAAAATAAGCCAAATCATCGTACCGGTTCGAAACCAAATCCACCTATTCCCCCTATCGTTGATGAGTAGTTCGGAATGAGATATTTGGGTGGCAAAAAATAATCTGGGGAGAGAGGGAATGATGGATCTTGAGCAATTTACGGTCTCAGGCGAAAATATGACAATTGAAAAGAGCCCCCTGGGTGATGAACACATTATTTTAAGCTCTTCTGTATAGTCTTGGTCAATAACCCCGGGGTGAACTATTAGGCCTTTGAGGGTCACAGAAAAGCGACCCAGTAGTAAGCCCAAAGTGTTGTCTGGTAGTGGGCCATGAAAGTCAGAGAGGACAGGGTGACTCCCATTTGTGGGGGGGTTTAGCAAACTATTCTGGTTGGGTGGGGACCGGAGGTCCCAAACAGTTCCTTGTGCCAGAGGGCCTGACCTTCTCGGTGGCTCTTCGTGGGTGTTCACATGAGAGTGCGTCCAATGTATGCGGGTGTGGGGGTCTCCATATGTTCTAGGGCCCTGAAGACGAGGGCCCTGTATCCTGTTTTTTGAATCCTCTAGAGGGCGCCTTTTGATATCTTTTAATTAGCGCATTCATTTGCCCATGTTTTCCACTTTTTGCATCTAGGAACAAAGACCAGGTACTCTTATGTTCCCTGGGTAGTACACTCCTTTCTTATATGACCTGGCTTTCCACATCTGGAAACAAACAGCGTGACATGTTGATAGGTCTAAGCTTGTCTTCTGCCCTTTTTGTAATTTATGGCTGCTGTCCACAAAGCCCAGGCATTGGTTGAGGGGTCCTCCTATCTCTCTGCATGCCCTCTAACCATGATTGTAGGGCCTTTGTCTTAGGCGGGGGATCTGGGCCGCCCGCCTGCCATTCCTTAAGTGCGTTTTCAAAAATGAGTTGCTCTGTAAGGGGCATTGCCTGTTCCTGTTCCCCAAAAATCCTTCCCGCAGCTTCCAATACTCTAGCAACGAAGTCAGAAAAGGGTTTCACTCGGGGGCCTTGAATTATTTTTGTTAAATTTCCCGGAGGCTTCTCCCTTATTTTGTTAATGTTTTCCAGGCTTGCAAAGCTGAGCTGCAGTTGATATTTGGCTATAGGACCGCAAGCAGGAAGCCGGTCTGATCAGCGCATGTTCCCCCTGACCAGTTAGGATGTCGATGTCCTGGTGGCCGGCCCTCGCCTCCAGCTGTGCGTTAGAGCGGGCTTGCGCTGAAGGCATCATGCCAAAGCGCCTTTCATTTTAGATATTGCCCATGGTGAGGGGGGAAGCCTTTGCTACATACTGCCCAGTCGTAGGTGTCATGCTAGTGGTGGTATACTGTCTAGCTTCTTTACTTGGGATACAGTGAAATTAGCATTTACCCCGTAGGCGCGGACTGATTCTGCCGCATTCTTTAACCTGTTTATGCTTACGGGTTGGGTGACCTCGGCTCACCGTCAGCATTTTCTATAACTGAAGAAACATTTGGTCTTATGGCATGTTGTACTTCTGGCGAGCCAAAAGGAAGTAAGAACATTTCCCAAGAGCATAAGGTGGTGGGGCGCGGGTAAAAGAGCGAGAGAGTCTCGAGCTCTTTTTCCTTCTTGTTTAAATTTATCCTTTTTGCCCCACGGGGCGGGAGCTTTCATTTTTTTTTATGGACTGCTTTCTCTTCTAACTTCCTCTTCCTCAGATTGTGGTAAGTCCTGATCAGAATCTGAGGTCACTAATATTTAAAGCTTTTAGTTCCCTGAAGGGGTATTAATTCACTTTCCCCAGCAACATCGCTGGCAGACTTCTTTTCCTTTTGTAGGCCTTTGTCTTTTTGTGCGCACCTAACCTTTCACTCCCTCTGTTTCTGACATGCTTTTCCTGAAGGTCTGTAAGGGCCTGTTGTCCCTCCTTAACCTCTTCCTCACAATTTTGATCTTGAAAACACGATTTAATCAATTTCCATATAGGAATGGTTCCTGCTTTGAGCTTTCCACAGCGTTGTTCTGTCTAGGTCCCCTTTTAGTTTTTCCCAGCGAGTGGCGTAAGAGACCCAGTGAAATAAACCAAGGAGGCAGCGTGTCAACTTCCCGCCACCAATACAAACGTTGTCTATAGTTTTGGTAGAGACTTTTTTGGTTCTTTTTCCCCTTAAAACTGCTTGGAGGGCGGTGACTAAGGAATGTGTATTGCCATCGGCGCTTTTTCGTAGGGATGCAGGTTATGTACCTCTGATTAGTCCCCCAATTAACACCAGGCCTTATGGTGAAAAAACAATGCCAGGAGAACAATTGCGTCAACCAAGACAATCAGAAAGGATTCCAGGACCTCCAAATTTACAGGCAAAAGCATATCTCTCAGAACTGACCTTAAAATTAATACCTGAGTGCAGTTCTGAATCCACTTCGGAAGTCGAAAGGGTCCTCTCGGCGCCAGTGATCTTTTTGTCAGGTTTCCCGGGGGGGGCCGGTGGGGCCTTCGCCCCCCACTTGTCCCGCGCAGCAGTCTCGCCGGCAAGAACTTCACGCGGACAACAGGATTCTTCTGCAGCAGTATTTATTGTACACAGCTCTTTTAGGAGAAGGACCCCGAAATGGGGAAGAGGCACTGCTTATATAGCAGTCTAGAGGGTTCGGGTATGCTCTGGATTGGTGCACCGTCCGATGCCTCATTTGCATGCCAGGAGCGCGGGCTCAGAGAGCGCGGGCTCAGAGAGCAGTAGTCATGCACAGTTTGTCCAATGCAAAGGCAACGGCGGGAAACGGCTTGTAGTGACTCAGGAAGTCGGCGCCATCTTTAGGGCGCGGTGCGGCACACACTGTTTGTGTGGTAGGCTGCCAACACCAAAGTCCCTGTGCTTTTGTGTATAAGCTGGGAACACACATCACAGTGAACAAGCATGACAGAGCAGTGAGGCAGAGAAGGGTATTCATGGGCATATGACCCAGGGACAGTGGGGCCACAGTGTTAAAGAGGGGGTCCAGGGGACCTCCTCAGCTCACAGCTGAGCACACATCTGCTGGAGATGAGATGTACATGGATGTGTGTTGAAGGGGTAAAGGAATGTATTCATTGCTGTGACAAAACATCACAACCTGGACATCAACCAACCCAACCTATCCTCTGAGTTCTGGAAGCTCAGAGTCTAAGATCAAGGTGTCAGCAGGGCTGAGTTTGTCTCTGGATGCCTCTCGCCCCTTGTCTTGCAGACAGCTGGCTCCCTCCTGTGCCCTATGTGGTCCCCCCTCACCCTGTGGGGTCTGTGCCGTCATTTCCTCCTATGACGACACCAGTCACACTGGATTAGAACCCACCTTTGCATGTGACCTCATTTCCTCTTAATTATCTCTTTGGAGTTTTTTGTTTTGTTTTTTGAGACAGGGTCTTGCTAAGTGGCCCAGACTGGCTTGGAACTCACTGTGTTGTTCAGGCTGCCTTGTACTCATAATCTTCCTGCCTCAACCCCCTCTGCTAGTTTTACAGTGTGTGCCCACCACATCTGCTGCCTTAATTACCTTTCAGGGGCCTTATTTCAAGATATACCCACATTCTGCGATGCTGGAGATAGGGCCTCAGCATACAAATTAGAGTGGAGGTGAGACAAAATTCAGTCTATAATAATAAAAGAGTAAATAAGTTAGTGAATTAATGAATGAGTGAGTAAATTAATGAAGTACTCTGCGGCTTTTCTTCTGGGGGAGGCTGAAGTGGTTGGAAAAACAGGACTGGGAGAGGGGAGGGTTGGGGAAGAGGGACAAGCTACCACTTCAGTAGAAATGTCCAGGAGCTGACATCTGTTTCCCAACTCCCTCTTGGCCAGTTCCAACTGTTTCTTTCCCAGCTCTGGCTCTTAACTATTTCCAGAAATAGTTTTATTAGCTGCTGGCCTGCTGCAGGATGCTGTAGAGTTAGAAGACCTGGGTTCTGCTCTGCTGGGGTACCTTGAGGAAGTCCTACAGACTTGCATGTGTTCATGAGTGTGCATATGTGTGCAGAGTCCAGAGTCAACCTCAGGCATCTTCTTCAATGTCCGACCACCTTACATTTTAGGACAGCCTCTTACTGACCTGAAGCTCACCAATTTGGCTAGACTGTCTATCCAGGAACTTTCAGGGATCTTTTGGGGCCAGGTGTGTTATTGAACGCCTTTAGTCTCAGCACTCCAGGGGCAGAGGCAGAGGCAGGCGGATCTCTGTGGGATTGAGCCCACACTGGTCTACAGAGTGAGTTCCAGGCCAGCTGTGGCTACAGGGAGACCTCAAAAAACCAAAACCAAACAAAATCTCCCAGAGACCCTCCTTTTCTGTTTCTGCCTCCTAGAGTGAGGGTTATTGGTGTGTACTGTTGCTACTCGGGATTTTTTATGTGAATGCTGCTCGAGGTGCAGAGTTGGAAAGAGAGCCCAAGAAAGTGAGCAGCTTACATCTCCATCCATTCAGTTCTTGGGATCACAGAAATAACTATTATCTCAGCCAATAACATGCACACTTCACTTCCAACTAGAAAATGAGGAATTGGGGCTGGACAGCTGTCTCAGCAGTCAAGAGCTGCCCCATATGTGTAGAGGATGGGAATGTGGTGCCCAGGACTCATATTCTGTGGCTCACAACTGGTTCCAACTCCAGCTTGCTTTATTTTAAAGAAAGAAAGAAAGCCGGTTGTGATGGCGCACGCCTTTAATCCTAGCACTCGGGAGGCAGAGGCAGGTGGATCTTTGTGAGTTCAAGGCCAGCCTGGTCTACAGAGTGAGTTCCAGGACAGCTGGGGCTACAGGGAGACCCTGTCTCAAAAAGACCAAAAAAAAAAAAAAAAAGAAAGAAAAATGAAAAATTGGAGTTGGGTGTGGTGGCACACACCTGTAATCCCAACACTCAGGAGGCTGAGGCAGGAGGATTGTGAGTTTGAGACTAACCTGGTCTTGCTATGGCAAAAAAACAAAACAAAAAAAACAACAACAACAAAAAAACAAAAACAAAAAACCCTACAAAAGACGAATGAAGACGTAAAAAAGAAAACATTGCCTGGTGTAATGTACTACCTTTACTGCTCCATCAGAAAGTTCAGAGCTGAATTGAGCTCTTGGTGATAGTCACTGGGTCTGGGTGTGATCTTCTTTTAGAAGATCCGTAATTCGAATTTCTGTTCTCTTGATGCTATTGTTCTAGTAACATGTAGAATTTGCTTGACAGATTATTGGTCTAACTGCTTGAAAAATCAGTGACATGGCCTAGGGAAACGCTCAGAGGATGAAGTGCCTGCTAAGCAAGGGTAAGGATGATGCGGGCCACTAGGGGTCCTGTCTGGGTCTGTTGCTTTGCCAGGTAAAGATTTATAAGACACAGAGGCCGGAGAGATGGATCAGTGGTTAAAAGCACAGGCTGCTCCTCCAGAGGACCAGGGTTCAATTCCCAGCAAGCACATGGTGGCTATCAATTATCAGCATCACCAGTTCCAGGGGATCCAGCACCTTATCCTGGCCTTTGCAGACTTTGCATGACATGGGTGCACTTACATACACGCAGGCAAAACACTTGTACAAATAAGTAAAAATAAATAAATAAATAATTGTAGTCACAACACAGAGCCACAGTTTTTTAAGGGACACTCCCCAGGAGGGGAGAAGGCTCAGAGCTGGAACACTATCCAGTCCTTCGGAGAGCCTGGGCTTATATATTCTATAGGGTAGGACTCGGGATAGGGTCCTCTCTCCCAGATCTTATTACTGATTGGTTGGTTTATGTAAAAGCAGGAGCCTGGTTGGGTAATGCAAAGATGGGAAGTTTGAAATTCCCACCAGGAGAATCCCAGAAAGAAAAGAGCCTATCCTAGGGCCAACTTTGAAAAAGAACCCGGAAGTGGGCCATCTTGGATGAAAGTGAAAGTTACTGGAACTTGGCTGAATCTGGTCCAGGGCCTCCTTCTCTGAATATCTGCCTAATTTAGAAATAAATATCTCCTATGCTTAAAGGACTGGAGTGTGGATCTCAGGGATCCATGTAACTTGCTGCCTGGGCATGAGGGCCTGCCTGTAATCCTAGCACTTGGGATGTAGAGATAGGAGACCTCTGCAGCAAGTCTGTTAGCTAGATAAGCCAAGTTGGAAAGTTCTAGGTTCAGCAGGAGACCCAGCCTCAGTCAATAAAGTACAGAGTGAGGGAGGAAGATGCTCGATGTCAGCCTCTGGCCTGTGTACCCATATGTACACACACACCCCCATACACATGCAATTACATACATCACACACACACAGACACACACAGACACACAGACACACACAGACACACACACACACACACACACACACACACACACACACAAAAGAAGGGCAAAAATTATCAGTGCCTCCCAAATGACCAATGCAAATCATGCAGCCACCATGCAAGCGGGAGTCAGTGCCTCGAGTGAACTGGAATTTTAAACAAAGATAAATGACATTGATGTGGGGGTGAATTTCCCAATGGGATTAGTCCACACGGAGCATTTAGAAGGACAAAGAGCCTGTGACTCCTCCCCAGAGCAGCCTGTCCTGTTTGCAGGCTGACCTCTTCCCTGGGACCCCTCCCAGGTGGACGCTCAGTTCTGAGTCCCAGCTCTGCCAGGAGCAGAGAGCTGCCCCATCTTCCCAGGCTGGGAGGGACTTCCTGTTTATCTTTCCAGCTCCTGTGTCTGCATGCACAAGATGTGAAATCAGGCCAGAAGCCCAGAGGACCAGCACTATGTCCGCAGCCCATCCCACGCTCTGCACTAGGAAATGGAGGAGATGTACAGCTCAATTAAATTCCCATCATGTTCTGGTTGCTCCGGGGCGTGCAGAAAGAAACTGTGTGCATATGTGTGTCGTGTGTGAATGCAGGTGTGTTTAGGCTCAGATATATTCTGATTAAATAAGCTGTTCTGTAGATTTTCATTTGTCACTGATGTGGTGGCCAAAAGATGGGAAAACATTACTCAACAGAAGCTGGTAAAATGGCAGAATTGACAGAGAGCAGGCACAGCCATCTGGAAGGGGTTTAGCAGTGTCCAGTGAGGTCGAATGGACCTCTAGGCCATTCTGTCTCCATTGCTCTTGTTTTTTGTTTTGTTTTGATACAGGGTCTTTCTCTGAGCTCAAGCTGACTTCAAGCTCACTGTCCTCCTGCCTCCCGCTCCAAAGTGCTTGACTTTCTACAAGCTTCCACCCCCACCCTGCACAGCTTCTCCACTGTTCTTCAAAGAAAGTCCCAATTTCGCCGGGCGTGGTGGCGCACGCCTTTAATCCTAGCACTCAGGAGGCAGAGGCAGGCAGATCTTTGTGAGTTCAAAGCCAGCCTGGTCTACAGAGTGAGGTCCAGGCCAGCTGGGGCTACAAGGAGACCCTGTCTCGAAAAGACCAAAAAAAAAAAAAAATCCCAATTCCTTAGTCTGATCCCCAGCAGATTTCTGTGCCTCAGTATGACTGACATCTGGGGAAAGCCCTTTTACTATCCCGGGGGTGCTCTGTGCTACAGGATGCTGAGCGGCATCCCGGCCGTGCTGGGTGATACTATTCCTTGGAGGAAAACAACAAATGTTTACTCAACCCAGATACTAACGGATGACAGACCAAGGTAAAGATACTAGCGGAGTCCAACTTGGTAAACCAATGAGTTGGGGCTACTCCCAGGATCATGGACCACCCAAAAGCCCACCCCAGCATGGGTGGGTGGGTGACTCACAAAAATTGCTGTCCTGGAGTTCTCCATATGGTTTGAAGGCAGCTAGACAGGCCAGAGGGTCACCTCTCTTCCCAGAAGGTCACCTCTCCTCAGCACTCCTCCCTGCTGATATAACCTGAGGGAGGGAGGGGAGGGAGGGAGGGGAGGGAGGGAGGGGAGAGGGAGGAAGGGGCTTGTGAATCTGCTAAGTTTCAGGGACTTTCTGCCACTTTTGAGTTGTTTACTCTTTGGTCTTAATGAGTCTCTTTTTAGAACGTACAGAATCTGAGATGAGTTTCCCTTGGAGACAAAATGTTTCCGTTAAGAAGAAATTGCTGGGCTGGAGAGATGGCCTAGCAGTTAAGAGCACCGACTGCTCTTGCAGAGACCTGGGTTCGATCCCCAGCTCCCACATGATGGCTGAGAACTGTCTTTAACTCCAGTTTCAGGGGAATCTGACGCCCTCTTCTGACCTCTGTGGCATTGCATGACACGGGTGCACCAACCTACATGCAGACAGTATATGCATACACATAAAAAAATAATTTTTTTAAAAAAAGAAATTGCTACACACCAGGACTCTACCTGCTAGATACCTTAAGCATCTGCAAGGGGTGACAAACCACAAGATCTCTAGACACTGTCAAAATGACCCTACATGGGGCAGCAAGCCTCACAGACATGCTGTTCAGCCAATGTGCCCAGGTGCGGCTGCTTTCATTATTTATAGAGCGAGGTGTGCTGGAGGACAGAGGGATGCACTGGGGACTGAGGGTGATTTCTGTCTGATTCCTGATGTCTGGTTTAAGTCATTGCTATCCAAGTAATTTTTACTAGGGAGGACTATGCACTTTGCTGTCATTATGTAACTAGTCAACGACACAGTGAAATTGGTCTATCTAGAAGGTCTTCCACTACACCAGGTACGTGGAAGAAAAGGCATGCTGAAGGATGCATGCGCAATGGAATTCAGTTAGTGTGAGAGAGCCACAGGTGTGGACTTGCAGCTAGAACGTAAATTGTTCCTCAATACTGACTGCCCCTGGTTCTCATGGATCATATTAAAGTTGTGCAGCTCGGGGCTGGAGAGATGGCCTAGCGGTTAAGAGTGCCGACCGCTCTTGCAGAGGACCCGGGTTCGATCCCCAGCACCCACATGGCGGCTAAGAACTGTCTGTAACTCCAATTCCAGGAGAACTCCAGTTCCAGGGGAATCTGACGCCCTCTTCTGACCTCCGCGGCATTGCACGACACGGGTGCACAGACTTGCATGCAGACAGTACATTCATACACAAAAACAGAAATAAATAATTAATAAAAAAAATTAAAAAAAAAAATAAAGTTGTGCAGCTCTGACAGTTGAGCACATCGGTCCCCCCAAGGCTGTGCCCCGGAAAAGCGTCTACCCATCCCCCTGTGGTACCCTCCCTGTAGCCTTGCTAGACTCTGAGCAAAGGCTCAGAAGGTTGAGGAACATGTTGAAGATCGCACAGACAGTTAATAGAAAAGTCAGAACCTGAACCCAGGTCAGTGAAACCCAGTTTGTGCTCCTCACCACCAGACTGTGCCAGGAGGGATGGGACAGCCAGAAAGACCACAGGCCACAGGCACAGGTGGCGTCCCCAAAACCCCTTCACCTACACTCAACCAATGCCAAGTCCACTAGCATGGGGTAGGAGGCGCTTGCATGCCTAAGGCTTGGCCCCCAGTGCAGGAGCGTTCAAAGTTGGGGGCTCTGGGAGGTGCTGGGACCATGAAGGTTCTGAAGGCTCTGACCTCATCCAGTGGTTATCCACTGATCGACCCTGGCTCTTAGTTTACTTGTTGAGTCTTAACGAGCCTCCCCTGGGCACTGTTGGGAGGGGATGGAAATTAGGGGTGGGGGAGGCTGACTTTGAAGGCTAGTGCCCCAGCCTACACGTTGTACCCCTCACTTCTCTGAGATTCTTGCCAACTCTATTTCTAATTTTTAAATGTATTTATTTTAGGAGTGTTTTTGCCTGTGTGTATGTAAGTGTACCTATGGATGCAATGTCCATGGAAGCCAGATGGTGTTGGAAGCCAGATGGTGTCTAGAACTAGAGTTACAGACAGTTTGTTAGTCACCATGTGGGTTCTGAGAACTAATCCAGGTCCTCTGCAAGAGCAGCCAGTGCTCCTAATTACTGAGCCATCCGGTCCCTCTTGTCAATCCTGTCAAAACATTTCCTCACCTCTTTATTGAGGACTCTGAGTGCATTGGCTTTGTGTGGTGCTCAGAGCATTGCACCTTCAACCTTGTGGTGAAGAACATATGGCCCTGACAACAGACCACTCTAGGCTTGGCTCTGCTACTCACCAGCTGTGTGAGCCTTGGCAAGTTACTTTACCTCTCTGAGCCTACTTCCTTTTGTATTCATCAGCTTTCCATCACTGTAACAAATACTGACCTATCAAACCAGAGGAGAGAGGTTTCTTTTGGATCACCTTCAGAGGCTTCAGTCCATGGTTGTGGGCCCTGTTGCTTTTCAGCTGTGACAAAGCGACACACCATGGTGAGAGTGGGCTTTGGGAAAACACTCACCTCATGATTAGGACTCAAAAAAGAGAGGAGAATGAAGGGGCAGGAGTCCCCCAACTCCTACCTTATGACCTGAACATGTACTAGGTTCCACACTTAAAGGCACACAGTCTGCAATAATGTCCCTGGGGGGGCGGGGCAAGCCTCCAATATATGGGTGTTTGGAAGACACTCAGCATAGGAACACCGGCAGTTCAGAGTTAGCGGACCTATGGAGTGACGGCTGCCACTCAGGGAGTGCCTGGGCTACTTGGTTATTATTAGTCACTGTGGAGACAGGCTCTGGGCCCAAACCCAGTGGCTCCTTCCAGGGGCATGTCAAGGCACTGGGCCAAGTGCTTTCTAAACAGGCTGATGTCAGGCTGCTAAATTAGAAGGCCACATCCTGTCATTGTCCTGACACCAGTCTCAAAGCAGTGAGATGATGTCATGGAAATGGCCGGTTTTGTTCTAAAGCAAGGGGCAAGCGTGGTAGGGAGGGGCCTTTCTAAGGAGCCCCTTCTTCCCCAGTCCTGGCACCAAGCAGGGAAGCGGCAGCTTGAGGATTTAGGGGGTGTCTAACGATCCCTGCTTCCTCCTGTGCACTTCTGCAGGCTTCAGACTTCTCACTGCAAGTGCATCTTATTTCTACAATCCCAGACAAAAGCCATTTCCACCCTGAAATTACAGCCAGCGCTGGCTCACATCCTTCAAGGTCCTGGGGGTCAGTATCTGACTTATCTCGGTCACCTGTTACTTGGCTTGGCTGTGTGGAAATCATATGACAGAACCAGGAAGCTCTCCTGTGGTTCCTTTATCTGAAAATACTTTAGGCAAAAGAAAACAGCAACCCCACCCCTCCTGGGTTTACCAAGCCCTAGATGCAAAGGACTTAAGGCAGTGCTGGGTGTACTCCCGACTTGAGTAGTTGCTGTGACAAAACACCTGCAAAAGGACTGAAGGAAGGGTGGGTTTACTTTGGCTCCCAGGTTGAGGGTATAGTTCACTCTATCATAGTGGGGAAGTCTCAGCAGCAGGAGCTGAAGCAGCATCCGCATGTAGCCAATCAGGAAGCAGAGTGCTTGCTAGTGATCAGCTCACCTTCTTTTTTATTCAGCCTGGGACACCGAACCATGCATGGCACGGTGCTGCCCATATTTAAGGTAGGCTCTACCCACCTCAATGAACATAATCCAGACAGTGCCCAGAGATTCATTTCCATGGTGATTTAAATCTCATCAAGTTGTCAATCAAGCTTAACTATCACAGTGGGTATAAGAGGAGCCTGCATAAATAAGATGGCCCTTATTATAATATTATTTGAGGGTCATTTATGTCCTGTGCCAGATACTTTGCACACCTTATTTTATTTAATCCACACACACCATGACACCGAAGGAGGTTCTGTCATGACACTTATTTTGCACAAGAGGAAGTTGAGGCTCAAAGAGGCAAGAGGATTTCCCTGACCTTCTGAAGTCAGACCGCATGGCACCTCCTGCCTGACGTGTCTGCTCTCCTTATTTCTGTGATCTGAATTCACTCTGATGTCCCTGTTCTCCACCTGAGTCCCTTCCCAGCTGCTGCTCCAGCGTCCTCTTTTGCTGAAGGATCTTTGCTACTTTAGAATCCCCTGGGGATCTTTGCAAACGTCCGATGCCCCAGGTGCAACCTTTAGTCAATCACTGCAGAATCTCTGGGGCATAATAGGAACCTGGCAAGGATACGACGACGCTGGGATCAGGAGTAATGGCTGTGAATGCTCCCAGGTGGGAGCATTCTAGTCATAGGCAACAGCATTTCAGGGTTATTTGTGGGCTTGTCTTATTTCTCTCACAAGAAGGACCAGAGTAAGGTGATCGGCTTCTTTACCTGGGCGTGAGTAGCTTTTAAGGACATGGGACTTTCTGGAGTTGGTGGAAGCTGATGGGAGTTATGTTCAAGAGCAGAGAACAGGGCATGTCCTGCCTACAGCTGGCTGTCCAGTCCCCAGACTTCCTGCTTTGAACCTCCATTAAGAAGCAAATAATGAATACTTTAGGTTTTGAAAGTCACAGAAAGGTCACTGTAACACAACTCAGGATAGTTTTTGTTGTAGTAATGTGTTAGAAACCCGCCCCTACCGCCAACAAAGAAAAAGGAATGTACCATGGTCTATCCCCAAGTACAAACAGGTCTGCCAGTGATGACCGTGTAGCACAGAGCACACTATCAGGACACACGTGTTACCATATTGGAAAACAAAGTGAACTGTAAGGGGAAACATGCAGAGGGTATCAAAGGCGGGGTTTTCTTTGTTCAAGGCTCTGCGTTTGAGAACTATCTCACGGAACCAGGTACTTGTATAGATAAACTGCTTCTTGGAGGAAAGAAATGCCTTGATGTCTTCTTTCTCTACACATAGCACCTGCAACACTAAAAAAAGCCACAGTGATCTGCGTGTGGTGGCGCATGCCTTTACTCCTAGCACTCGGGAGGCAGAGGCAGGCAGATCTTTGTGAGTTCGAGGCCAGCCTGGTCTACAGAGTGAGTTCCAGGACAGCTGGGACTACAGGGAGACCCTGTCTCGAAAAGACCAAAAAAAAAAAAAAAAAAAGCCACAGTGATATGTTTACTAACAAGGTTTCCAATAAAACTTTACTTACACAAGTGGTTTGATGAACCAGTTCATCCTAACCTAGAATACAGCCTAGAACTGTCCTAAAAGCATTGGTGTGAGGCTGGGTTGGTGGCACGTGTCTTTAATCCCAGCACTCAGGAGGCAGAAACCAGGTGGACCTCTGGAGATATGCAGAGAGTTCCAGACCAGCCAGGGATACAGAGGGACCCTGTTCAAGACACACACACACAAAGTGTTAGCATTGGTGACTGTGTGTAGTCACGCATACCCGTGTCTGCACTGGTATGCTCACACCGGTACCCATGAGAAGCATGTGTCTGAGCACATGAGGATGTGCCCCGTGGGGATTCTGTAGAGCGGCAAGCCCCTCCCAGGCAGCATTTCAGCATGGCAAAGTGAGGATTTGGTGCACTAGTTCTAAGGAGAAAGAGAAACATCAGGAAGAGAAGGGCCAGCTGCTATGGCCTTGTTGTCTGGGTTAAGTTTGGAACTGGGGCCAGTGGCTGGGCCACTGTATGGTAAATTTTCCGTCTGCTGGAAGAGGAATGCAAATTGCTCGGGGCGGGGAGGGGGGACATGACTTGAGAGGAAGCTGTAACAGTGAAAAAGGAACCCAGAGCTTTTAAAGGAGGGATTTGAGAGGCCCTGTTCCTCCTGCAGTGGAGTGGAAGGAGGAAGTGACTTTTCACACAACTTGGAAGCTTTTTGCCTGCTTGTCTCATTCTGATCTTCCCCCTGGGACTCACAAGAGCTAACTTCCTGAGTGAGTCACCTCTTTGGCTGAGTTTAGAAGGCCAGGAATGCAGGAACTGTTGTGTTCATTTTCCAGCCCACAGATGTGGGTTCAAAACCCTGCATGTACTTCCTTGGGGCCTATGACCTCAGGTTCCTCATCTGTAAGTGGGGTTGATCTTAGGACCACCTCCTGGGACAATATGAATCTTGTGTGTGTCAAATGTGTGGCAGAGAGCCTTGGGCTCTGGAAGAGTTCTCTAAGGTGGCACATTGAGACAGGGCTCCAGGATGGCTCTGGGCTTCCTGTTTAGAGCACTCTCCCCAACACCACCCCGGGCTGTGTTAGGTTCCTTCCATGTACAGTGTCATAGAAACCAGTTTCTTTGCCTCCAAGCATGAACCTAACATGTTTGATAACTATCTCTTAGTTGAGGCTCTGTTTGGCTAAGCATTCTATCCCCACTCTCAGCACAGGGCCAGCACATAGTTGACACTCGATGTGTGCTTACCAGCTCCCAAGGGGACCTTCCAATATAAGGTTTGATAAGAGCCCTTGTCAACACCCTGATGCATTAGTTAGGTTAGGTGGAGCTATGTAGCAGTAACAAGAAACCCCAGGATTTAACTTCAGAGACCTGACATCAGAGGACAGACTTCACACCCATGCAAATATGAAGCAGGTGACTCTTTTTTTTTTTAATTTTTTTTTATTTATTTCTGTATGTGTATAGTGTAACTGTCTGCATGTAGGTCTGTGCACCGTGTCGTGCAATGCCGCGGAGGTCAGAAGAGGTCTTGGATTCCCCTGGAACTGGAGTTTCCCTGGAATTGGATTACAGACGGTTCTTAGCCACATGTGGTGCTGGGGATCGAACCCGTCCTCTGCAAGAGCAGTCGATGCTCTTAACCGCTAGGCTATCTCTCCAGCCCGAAGCAGGTGACTCTTAAGGGCAGTGATTATGTGGTGGTGACTCAGTTCCACTTTGGAGTGCTGTGATTGTGACCAGTTAGTTTTTTTCATTTTATTTTTATTTTTAATTTTATTTTTTGTCTTTTCGAGACAGGTTCTCCCTGTAGCTCCAGCTGTTGTGGAACTCACTCTGTAGACCAGGCTGGCCTTGAACTCACAAAGATCCGCCTGCCTCTGCCTCCCAAGTGCTAGGATTAAAGGCGTGTGCCACCACGCCCGGCGTGACCAGTTACTTTTATCACCCCTGCAAGACAATGCACATGCCTGTTCTGCCTCCTCCCGTTGGACAGAATGGGTCACTTGGCCCTGCCCTTCTGCAGGAGGCCTGAGAGGTAGAGGGTTACTCACAGATAGTCAGCATGGGGAAGCGTCTGCCACAGAAGGTTCACACTCCCCAGCTGGTTACATGTGTCTGGGTACAGACGTCTCAATGTTCCCTGAAGACCTGGAAAGTGTAAGTCCCTGCCGATTCATCTGCCTCTGAAAACCAGGTGGAATCATACCTCAGCATCCACTTGTGGGCTGGGCATTTATTGTAGCTCACACCCATAATCCTAGCACTGAGGAGACAAGGCAGGATGACTGCTACAAGTGCAAAGCTGGCCTGGTTTACATAATGTGTACACATGCCTGTACATAGTGAAGATACACGTGATTCAACACATGGTCACGGATGAAATCCTCCCTTGTGCTTTAAATCCAGTACAATGTAAGGCAGTATGTCAAATACAAAGAAGACTCTATTTAACTAGTGGTTAAATGTACTGTTTAAGAAAGAATGCCAGCTGGGTGTGGTGGCACATTCCTTTAATCCTAGCACTCAGGAGGCAGAGGCAGGCAGATCTTTGTGAGTTCAAGGCCAGCCTGGTCTACAGAATGAGTTCCAGGACAGCTGGGGCTACAGGGAGACCCTGTCTCAAAAAGACCAAAAAAAAAAAAAAAAAAAGAGAAAGAAAGAATGCCAAGAAACAAGTCAGTACATGGCCAATGCAGACAGTTTAAAAATTTTATTTTATCATTAGTTGTGTGTGTGTGTGTGTGTGTGTGTGAGTCAGATGACAAATTCCAAGGCACTCTCTTAGCACCTTGGGTTCCAGATCATTCCGGTCGTCAGCTTGTATCACGGTGTTTTACCTACTGAGCCATTTCACTGACCTCCAGACACAATTTTCTTTCTCAATTTTTTTGGTCTGTGGTTGGCTGAACCCACAGATGTGTAATCTATGGATGTGGAAAGTTGCCTGTATTTATCGAAAAAAACACGTCAGTCACAAAGCCTGGGCTGAAAAATGTGACACAGTGTTTTCACACTGCTATTTCTTGCCACTCGAGATCCAGAAGGATCTTGTCTCCAGCACCGTGGCCATTTGTCTCCATGGCTCAAATCTGTTTTAATGCTTTCATCTTGATTAGAATCCAGTCACCCATCAGAAGCCTAAGCTCCTAATTTAAAGTGACCAATGATTAAATAAACCATGAAGACAAAAATCTTTCAAGAGATAAGGTCCTTAAAAGCTTTCCATCTTTCCATCGGGTCAGGAAGACAGGGTGCTTCCCCCTGACTTCATTGGAAAGTGACTCAGTAGACTTGCATTTCTTCCTCAGGTCCGGCTCAGAGTCATTGCCTTAAGGAGGCCTGGGAGAGTCAGGCTGTGAGACTAAAGGTGACTAGGGAACTGGGCAGATAGCTCAGTTGTTTGGGAGCATAGGACCTGAGATCAATCTGGAGAACCCCTGTAAAAAAGCCAGGTGGTGTGGCATGTGCGTTTAATTCCACCACTGGTGAGGCGGAGAACTCAGATCCCTGGGGCTCAGTGGCCGGCCAGCCTCGCCTACTTGGTAAGTTCCAGGCCAGTGAGAAACCTTGTTTCAAAATACACAAGATGGAACCTGAGGTGGAAGTCTGGCCTCCATTCCACATACATAATGCATGCACCTCTGAACACACGCACACAGAAAGCTACTGAATGGTCTGGGAAGATACGCAGGCATACCAGCTGCACTGTTCCCCAAAAGGCCATGTGTCAAGGGTCCCCAGCCCTTGGCCCTATTGGGAGGCAGTGGAACTTTCAGGAAGTTGGGCCTAGAGGGAGGAAGTCAGGTCCCTGGGGTATGCTGTTGAAGGGGATACTGGGAGTCTCAGCTCTACCTCTTCCTCTGTTTCCAAGTGGCAGTGACGTCAGAGGCTCTGCTCTGTCATGCATTCCCCGCCTTCATGTTCTTTCTCAACACAGGTCCCAAAACAACAGAGCCAACTGACCATGGACTAAAACCTCTAAAACCATGAGCCAAAATAGACCTTTCCTCCTTAAAAGTTGGTTTCTCTAGTATTTTGTCACAGTAACAAAAAGCTGACCATGTCTGATAGATGCTCTGTCCTGGATCAAAAAACTACGGAAGGAGGGCAGGCAGTGACCTTCTGATATGGAAGCTTTTTCTGTGGAGAAGTTGAAAGGTGAATCTGACATCCTAATAAAATTGTCTCTGTCTCCCTGGGGGTTAGAGAAAGGAAAAACTGCCTGCAAAATTAGGCCCCGTGCCAGCTTAGAAATGCATTGTGCNGGGGGAAGGAGGGAGGGAGGGGAGGGAGGGAGGGAGGAAGGGGAGGGAGAGAGGGAGGGAAGGGGCTTGTGAATCTGCTAAGTTTCAGGGACTTTCTGCCACTTTTGAGTTGTTTACTCTTTGAGTCTTAATGAGTCTCTTTTTAGAACGTACAGAATCTGAGATGAGTTTCCCTTGGAGACAAAATGTTTCCGTTAAGAAGAAATTGCTGGGCTGGAGAGATGGCCTAGCAGTTAAGAGCACCGACTGCTCTTGCAGAAGACCTGGGTTCGATCCCCAGCTCCCACATGATGGCTGAGAACTGTCTTTAACTCCAGTTTCAGGGGAATCTGACGCCCTCTTCTGACCTCTGTGGCATTGCATGACACGGGTGCACCAACCTACATGCAGACAGTATATGCATACACATAAAAAATAATTTTTTTTAAAAAAAGAAATTGCTACACACCAGGACTCTACCTGCTAGATACCTTAAGCATCTGCAAGGGGTGACAAACCACAAGATCTCTAGACACTGTCAAAATGACCCTACATGGGGCAGCAAGCCTCACAGACATGCTGTTCAGCCAATGTGCCCAGGTGCGGCTGCTTTCATTATTTATAGAGCGAGGTGTGCTGGAGGACAGAGGGATGCACTGGGGACTGAGGGTGATTTCTGTCTGATTCCTGATGTCTGGTTTAAGTCATTGCTATCCAAGTAATTTTTACTAGGGAGGACTATGCACTTTGCTGTCATTATGTAACTAGTCAACGACACAGTGAAATTGGTCTATCTAGAAGGTCTTCCACTACACCAGGTACGTGGAAGAAAAGGCATGCTGAAGGATGCATGCGCAATGGAATTCAGTTAGTGTGAGAGAGCCACAGGTGTGGACTTGCAGCTAGAACGTAAATTGTTCCTCAATACTGACTGCCCCTGGTTCTCATGGATCATATTAAAGTTGTGCAGCTCGGGGCTGGAGAGATGGCCTAGCGGTTAAGAGTGCCGACCGCTCTTGCAGAGGACCCGGGTTCGATCCCCAGCACCCACATGGCGGCTAAGAACTGTCTGTAACTCCAATTCCAGGAGAACTCCAGTTCCAGGGGAATCCGACGCCCTCTTCTGACCTCCGCGGCATTGCACGACACGGGTGCACAGACTTGCATGCAGACAGTACATTCATACACATACAGAAATAAATAAAATTAATAAAAAAAATTAAAAAAAAAATAAAGTTGTGCAGCTCTGACAGTTGAGCACATCGGTCCCCCCAAGGCTGTGCCCCGGAAAAGCGTCTACCCATCCCCCTGTGGTACCCTCCCTGTAGCCTTGCTAGACTCTGAGCAAAGGCTCAGAAGGTTGAGGAACATGTTGAAGATCGCACAGACAGTTAATAGAAAAGTCAGAACCTGAACCCAGGTCAGTGAAACCCAGTTTGTGCTCCTCACCACCAGACTGTGCCAGGAGGGATGGGACAGCCAGAAAGACCACAGGCCACAGGCACAGGTG
This sequence comes from Rhizomys pruinosus, assembly GCA_009823505.1. Taxonomy (NCBI): domain Eukaryota; kingdom Metazoa; phylum Chordata; class Mammalia; order Rodentia; family Spalacidae; genus Rhizomys; species Rhizomys pruinosus. The sequence goes on along the minus strand of VZQC01004736.1, from coordinate 1,022,332 downwards.
GCGTCCCCAAAACCCCTTCACCTACACTCAACCAATGCCAAGTCCACTAGCATGGGGTAGGAGGCGCTTGCATGCCTAAGGCTTGGCCCCCAGTGCAGGAGCGTTCAAAGTTGGGGGCTCTGGGAGGTGCTGGGACCATGAAGGTTCTGAAGGCTCTGACCTCATCCATGGGTTACTCCACTGATCGACCCTGGCTCTTAGTTTACTTGTTGAGTCTTAACGAGCCTCCCCTGGGCACTGTTGGGAGGGGATGGAAATTAGGGGTGGGGGAGGCTGACTTTGAAGGCTAGTGCCCCAGCCTACACGTTGTACCCCTCACTTCTCTGAGATTCTTGCCAACTCTATTTCTAATTTTTTAAATGTATTTATTTTAGGAGTGTTTTGCCTGTGTGTATGTAAGTGTACCTATGGATGCAATGTCCATGGAAGCCAGATGGTGTTGGAAGCCAGATGGTGTCTAGAACTAGAGTTACAGACAGTTGTTAGTCACCATGTGGGTTCTGAGAACTGAATCCAGGTCCTCTGCAAGAGCAGCCAGTGCTCCTAATTACTGAGCCATCCGGTCCCTCTTGTCAATCCTGTCAAAACATTTCCTCACCTCTTTATTGAGGACTCTGAGTGCATTGGCTTTGTGTGGTGCTCAGAGCATTGCACCTTCAACCTTGTGGTGAAGAACATATGGCCCTGACAACAGACCACTCTAGGCTTGGCTCTGCTACTCACCAGCTGTGTGAGCCTTGGCAAGTTACTTTACCTCTCTGAGCCTACTTCCTTTTGTATTCATCAGCTTTCCATCACTGTAACAAATACTTGACCTATCAAACCAGAGGAGAGAGGTTTCTTTTGGATCACCTTCAGAGGCTTCAGTCCATGGTCTGTGGGCCCTGTTGCTTTTCAGCTGTGACAAAGCGACACACCATGGTGAGAGTGGGCTTTGGGAAAACACTCACCTCATGATTAGGACTCAAAAAAGAGAGGAGATGAAGGGGCAGGAGTCCCCCAACTCCTACCTTATGACCTGAACATGTACTAGGTTCCACACTTAAAGGCACACAGTCTGCAATAATGTCCCTGGGGGGGGCGGGACAAGCCTCCAATATATGGGTGTTTGGAAGACACTCAGCATAGGAACACCGGCAGTTCAGAGTTAGCGGACCTATGGAGTGACGGCTGCCACTCAGGGAGTGCCTGGGCTACTTGGTTATTATTAGTCACTGTGGAGACAGGCTCTGGGCCCAAACCCAGTGGCTCCTTCCAGGGGCATGTCAAGGCACTGGGCCAAGTGCTTTCTAAACAGGCTGATGTCAGGCTGCTAAATTAGAAGGCCACATCCTGTCATTGTCCTGACACCAGTCTCAAAGCAGTGAGATGATGTCATGGAAATGGCCGGTTTTGTTCTAAAGCAAGGGGCAAGCGTGGTAGGGAGGGGCCTTTCTAAGGAGCCCCTTCTTCCCCAGTCCTGGCACCAAGCAGGGAAGCTGCAGCTTGAGGATTTAGGGGGTGTCTAACGATCCCTGCTTCCTCCTGTGCACTTCTGCAGGCTTCAGACTTCTCACTGCAAGTGCATCTTATTTCTACAATCCCAGACAAAAGCCATTTCCACCCTGAAAATACCAGCCAGCGCTGGCTCACATCCTTCAAGGTCCTGGGGGTCAGTATCTGACTTATCTCGGTCACCTGTTACTTGGCTTGGCTGTGTGGAAATCATATGACAGAACCAGGAAGCTCTCCTGTGGTTCCTTTATCTGAAAATACTTTAGGCAAAAGAAAACAGCAACCCCACCCCTCCTGGGTTTACCAAGCCCTAGATGCAAAGGACTTAAGGCAGTGCTGGGTGTACTCCCGACTTGAGTAGTTGCTGTGACAAAACACCTGACAAAAGGGACTGAAGGAAGGGTGGGTTTACTTTGGCTCCCAGGTTGAGGGTATAGTTCACTCTATCATAGTGGGGAAGTCTCAGCAGCAGGAGCTGAAGCAGCATCCGCATGTAGCCAATCAGGAAGCAGAGTGCTTGCTAGTGATCAGCTCACCTTCTTTTTTATTCAGCCTGGGACACCGAACCATGCATGGCACGGTGCTGCCCATATTTAAGGTAGGCTCTACCCACCTCAATGAACATAATCCAGACAGTGCCCAGAGATTCATTTCCATGGTGATTTAAATCTCATCAAGTTGTCAATCAAGCTTAACTATCACAGTGGGTATAAGAGGAGCCTGCATAAAATAAGATGGCCCTTATTATAATATTATTTGAGGGTCATTTATGTCCTGTGCCAGATACTTTGCACACCTTATTTTATTTAATCCACACACACCATGACACCGAAGGAGGTTCTGTCATGACACTTATTTTGCACAAGAGGAAGTTGAGGCTCAAAGAGGCAAGAGGATTTCCCTGACCTTCTGAAGTCAGACCGCATGGCACCTCCTGCCTGACGTGTCTGCTCTCCTTATTTCTGTGATCTGAATTCACTCTGATGTCCCTGTTCTCCACCTGAGTCCCTTCCCAACTGCTGCTCCAGCGTCCTCTTTTGCTGAAGGATCTTTGCTACTTTAGAATCCCCTGGGGATCTTTGCAAACGTCCGATGCCCCAGGTGCAACCTTTAGTCAATCACTGCAGAATCTCTGGGGCATAATAGGAACCTGGCAAGGATACGACTACGCTGGGATCAGGAGTAATGGCTGTGAATGCTCCCAGGTGGGAGCATTCTAGTCATAGGCAACAGCATTTCAGGGTTATTTGTGGGCTTGTCTTATTTCTCTCACAAGAAGGACCAGAGTAAGGTGATCGGCTTCTTTACCTGGGCGTGAGTAGCTTTTAAGGACATGGGACTTTCTGGAGTTGGTGGAAGCTGATGGGAGTTATGTTCAAGAGCAGAGAACAGGGCATGTCCTGCCTACAGCTGGCTGTCCAGTCCCCAGACCTTCCTGCTTTGAACCTCCATTAAGAAGCAAATAATGAATACTTTAGGTTTTGAAAGTCACAGAAAGGTCACTGTAACACAACTCAAGATAGTTTTTGTTGTAGTAATGTGTTAGAAACCCGCCCCTACCGCCAACAAAGAAAAAGGAATGTACCATGGTCTATCCCCAAGTACAAACAGGTCTGCCAGTGATGACCGTGTAGCACAGAGCACACTATCAGGACACACGTGTTACCATATTGGAAAACAAAGTGAACTGTAAGGGGAAACATGCAGAGGGTATCAAAGGCGGGGGTTTTCTTTGTTCAAGGCTCTGCGTTTGAGAACTATCTCACGGAACCAGGTACTTGTATAGATAAACTGCTTCTTGGAGGAAAGAAATGCCTTGATGTCTTCTTTCTCTACACATAGCACCTGCAACACTAAAAAAAGCCACAGTGATCTGCGTGTGGTGGCGCATGCCTTTACTCCTAGCACTCGGGAGGCAGAGGCAGGCAGATCTTTGTGAGTTCGAGGCCAGCCTGGTCTACAGAGTGAGTTCCAGGACAGCTGGGACTACAGGGAGACCCTGTCTCGAAAAGACCAAAAAAAAAAAAAAAGCCACAGTGATTATGTTTACTAACAAGGGTTCCAATAAAACTTTACTTACACAGTGGTTTGATGAACCAGTTCATCCTAACCTAGAATACAGCCTAGAACTGTCCTAAAAGCATTGGTGTGAGGCTGGGCGTGGTGGCACGTGTCTTTAATCCCAGCACTCAGGAGGCAGAACCAGGTGGACCTCTGGGAGTCTATGCAGAGAGTTCCAGACCAGCCAGGGATACAGAGGGAGACCCTGTATCAAGACACACACACACAAAGTGTTAGCATTGGTGACTGTGTGTAGTCACGCATACCCGTGTCTGCACTGGTATGCTCACACCGGTACCCATGAGAAGCATGTGTCTGAGCACATGAGGATGTGCCCCGTGGGGATTCTGTAGAGCGGCAAGCCCCTCCCAGGCAGCATTTCAGCATGGCAAAGTGAGGATTTGGTGCACTAGTTCTAAGGAGAAAGAGAAACATCAGGAAGAGAAGGGTCAGCTGCTATGGCCTTGTTGTCTGGGTTAAGTTTGGAACTGGGGCCAGTGGCTGGGCCACTGTATGGTAAATTTTCCGTCTGCTGGAAGAGGAATGCAATTGCTCGGGCGGGGGAGGGGGGGGGGACATGACTTGAGAGGAAGCTGTAACAGTGAAAAAGGAACCCAGAGCTTTTAAGGAGGGATTTGAGAGGCCCTGTTCCTCCTGCAGTGGAGTGGAAGGAGGAAGTGACTTTTCCACACAACTTGGGAGCTTTTTGCCTGCTTGTCTCATTCTGATCTTCCCCCTGGGACTCACAAGAGCTAACTTCCTGAGTGAGTCACCTCTTTGGCTGAGTTTAGAAGGCCAGGAATGCAGGAACTGTTGTGTTCATTTTCCAGCCCACAGATGTGGGTTCAAAACCCTGCATGTACTTCCTTGGGGCCTATGACCTCAGGTTCCTCATCTGTAAGTGGGGTTGATCTTAGGACCACCTCCTGGGACAATATGAATCTTGTGTGTGTCAAATGTGTGGCGGAGAGCCTTGGGCTCTGGAAGAGTTCTCTAAGGTGGCACATTGAGACAGGGCTCCAGGATGGCTCTGGGCTTCCTGTTTAGAGCACTCTCCCCAACACCACCCCGGGCTGTGTTAGGTTCCTTCCATGTACAGTGTCATAGAAACCAGTTTCTTTGCCTCCAAGCATGAACCTAACATGTTTGATAACTATCTCTTAGTTGAGGCTCTGTTTGGCTAAGCATTCTATCCCCACTCTCAGCACAGGGCCAGCACATAGTTGACACTCGATGTGTGCTTACCAGCTCCCAAGGGGACCTTCCAATATAAGGTTTTATAAGAGCCCTTGTCAACACCCTGATGCATTAGTTAGGTTAGGTGGAGCTATGTAGCAGTAACAAGAAACCCCAGGATTTAACTTCAGAGACCTGACATCAGAGGACAGACTTCACACCCATGCAAATATGAGAGGTGCGTCTTTTTTTTTTTTTGAATTTTTTTTATTTATTTCGTATGTGTATGAGTGTACTGTCTGTGCTGTAGGTCTGTGCACCCGTGTCGTGCAATGCCGCGGAGGTCAGAAGAGGGTCTTGGATTCCCCTGGAACTGGATTCTTCTGGAATTGGAGTTACAGCGGTTCTTCAGCCACCATGTGGGTGCTGGGGATCGAACCCGGGTCCTCTGCAAGAGCAGTCGATGCTCTTAACCTAGGCTATCTCTCCAGCCCGAAGCAGGTGACTCTTAAGGGCAGGTGATTATGTGTGGTGACTCAGTTCCACTTTGGAGTGCTGTGATTGTGACCAGTTAGTTTTTTTCATTTTATTTTTATTTTTTTTTTTTTTTTTGTCTTTTCGAGACAGGTTCTCCTGTAGCTCAGTCTGTTGGAACTCACTCTGTAGACCAGGCTGGCCTTGAACTCACAAGATCCGCCTGCCTCTGCCTCCAAGTGCTAGGATTAAAGGCGTGTGCCACCACGCCCGGCGTGACCAGTTACTTTTATCACCCCTGCAAGACAATGCACATGCCTGTTCTGCCTCCTCCCGTTGGACAGAATGGGTCACTTGGCCCTGCCCTTCTGCAGGAGGCCTGAGAGGTAGAGGGTTACTCACAGATAGTCAGCATGGGGAAGCGTCTGCCACAGAAGGTTCACACTCCCCAGCTGGTTACATGTGTCTGGGTACAGACGTCTCAATGTTCCCTGAGACCTGGAAAGTGTAAGTCCCTGCCGATTCATCTGCCTCTGAAAACCAGGTGGAATCATACTCATCAGCTCCACTTGTGGGCTGGGCATTTATTGTAGCTCAACACCACTAAATCCTAGCACTGAGGAACAGGCAGGATGACTGCTACAAGTGCAAAGCTGGCCTGGTTTACATAGTGTACACATGCCTGTACATAGTGAAATACACGTGATTCAAAACATGGTCACGGATGAAATCCTCCCTTGTGCTTTAAATCCAGTACAATGTAAGGCAGTATGTCAAATACAAAGAAGACTCATTTAACTAGTGGTTAAATGTACTGTTTAGAAAAGAATGCCAGCTGGGTGTGGTGGCACATTCCTTTAATCCTCAGCACTCAGGAGGCAGAGGAGGCAGATCTTTGTGAGTTCAAGGCCAGCCTGGTCTACAGAATGAGTTCCAGAGAAGCTGGGGCTACAGGGAGACCTGTCTCAAAAAAGACCAAAAAAAAAAAAAAAAAAAAAGAGAAAGGAAATGCCAAGAAACAAGACAGTACATGGCCAATGCAGACAGTTTAAAAATTTTATTTTATCATTAGTGGTGTGTGTGTAGTGCCCTGGATGTGCTGTGTGTGAGTCAGATGACAAATTCCAAGGCACTCTCTTAGCACCTTGGGTTCCAGATCATTCCGGTCGTCAGCTTGTATCACGGTGTTTTACCTACTGAGCCATTTCACTGACCTCCAGACACAATTTTCTTTCTCAATTTTTTTGGTCTGTGGTTGGCTGAACCCACAGATGTGTAATCTATGGATGTGGAAAGTTGCCTGTATTTATCGAAAAAAACACGTCGGTCACAAAGCCTGGGCTGAAAAATGTGACACAGTGTTTTCACGCTGCTATTTCTTGCCACTCGAGATCCAGAAGGATCTTGTCTCCAGCACCGTGGCCATTTGTCTCCATGGCTCAAATCTGTTTTAATGCTTTCATCTTGATTAGAATCCAGTCACCCATCAGAAGCCTAAGCTCCTAATTTAAAGTGACCAATGATTAAATAAACCATGAAGACAAAAATCTTTCAAGAGATAAGGTCCTTAAAAGCTTTCCATCTTTCCATCGGGTCAGGAAGACAGGGTGCTTCCCCCTGACTTCATTGGAAAGTGACTCAGTAGACTTGCATTTCTTCCTCAGGTCCGGCTCAGAGTCATTGCCTTAAGGAGGCCTGGGAGAGTCAGGCTGTGAGACTAAAGGTGACTAGGGAACTGGGCAGATAGCTCAGTTGTTTGGGAGCATAGGACCTGAGATCAATCTGGAGAACCCCTGTAAAAAAGCCAGGTGTGTGGCATGTGCGTTTAATTCCACCACTGGTGAGGCGGAGACACTCAGATCCCTGGGGCTCAGTGGCCGGCCAGCCTCGCCTACTTGGTAAGTTCCAGGCCAGTGAGAAACCTTGTTTCAAAATACACAAGATGGAACCTGAGGTGGAAGTCTGGCCTCCATTCCACATACATAAGTGCATGCACCTCTGAACACACGCACACAGAAAGCTACTGAATGGTCTGGGAAGATACGCAGGCATACCAGCTGCACTGTCTCCCCAAAAGGCCATGTGTCAAAGGGTCCCCAGCCCTTGGCCCTATTGGGAGGCAGTGGAACTTTCAGGAAGTTGGGCCTAGAGGGAGGAAGTCAGGTCCCTGGGGTATGCTGTTGAAGGGGATACTGGGAGTCTCAGCTCTACCTCTTCCTCTGTTTCCAAGTGGCAGTGACGTCAGAGGCTCTGCTCTGTCATGCATTCCCCGCCTTCATGTTCTTTCTCAACACAGGTCCCAAAACAACAGAGCCAACTGACCATGGACTAAAACCTCTAAAACCATGAGCCCAAATAGACCTTTCCTCCTTAAAAGTTGGTTCTCTCTAGTATTTTGTCACAGTAACAAAAAGCTGACCATGTCTGATAGATGCTCTGTCCTGGATCAAAAAACTACGGAAGGAGGGCAGGCAGTGACCTTCTGATATGGAAGCTTTTTCTGTGGAGAAGTTGAAAGGTGAATCTGACATCCTAATAAAATTGTCTCTGTCTCCCTGGGGGTTAGAGAAAGGAAAAACTGCCTGCAAAATTAGGCCCCGTGCCAGCTTAGAAATGCATTGTGCCTGAAGGGTTCTGTCCATTAGTACTCCAGCCACTGACCCTTCCCTGTCTGTCTCTACCACGAAGCAGATACACCACCAGCTGGTTCCACGATACCTGGTATAGGATTTACAGATGGAAGTTTCTAGAAGGGCCCTCAGACAGAAGTTGGTCATGAATGGCCTTAGTCTAAATCTAGCCATGGAGTTGTAAAAGGTATCCATGCCTGGGATTGACCCCTCCGAGATAATGTTCTGGCAATTGAGCAAGCCAGTAAGATGCGTCCTCCATGGCCTGTGGGTCAGCTCTGCCTCCAGGTTCCTGCCTGGAGTTCCTACAGTGGGCTCCCCGAGTGATGAACTATGACCAGGAGAAGCAGAAGAATAAACTCTTTCCTCCCCAACTTGGTTTAGGTCAGAGTATTTTGTCACAGCAATTGAAGAGAAACTAGAACAGAAATTGGTACCAGAGAGTGGGCTATTGCTGTGACAGACCAGACCTTGGTGTGTTGAGGAGGATTGTGGAAGCATTTGGAACTTTGGGTTGAAGAAGTGCTTAGAGTTTGTTGCTGTGGAACTTGGAGCAGTTATGCTGAAAGCTGTAGACACTGGAGGCCTGGCTTGCGAAGCTTCAGAGGGAAGCAGGGACCACCAGGGCTGCTGGTGTGATGTTTTTGAATTGAGAATCTGTGGGTTCTGGTCAGCTGGGGCTGAAGAATCAGCTGTAAGTAACAAGAGACCAGAACCTGAAGTGAAACCTTTGTTTTACTGGGACAACTGTTGCTGGTCAGCTGGGGCTTAAAAATCAGCTGTAAGTAACAAGAGACCAGCATCACTGTGGTGAAATCTCCTGGGAAGAATTTCTTCAGGGTCAGCACAGAGAAGTTGTGGTCCAGAGGGGGCCTGACCCTCCACCTCAAGCCAGAAGCAGGACTTGGTAATGTGTGAGTCTCCTATATGTATGGTTCTGGTGTTGAAATGTGAAGGGGTCACAGAGAGCAGCTGAGGCTTGGCACCGTGAGAGGTCAGGAAAGACCATTGGTGGAAGTGCACCTCGGTTGCAGTGAAGACCCCAGGATTGCAGGGGTGATGAAGATGAGTCTTTGCACCAGGAGAGGGCAGAGGAGACCATTGGTGAAAGTGATGCCTCAGTGTCATTGGAGACCCCAGCTCCTTGGAGATGTCAGGACTGAGGGCTGACCACCAAGGGCAGCAGCAGGTGCGGAATGGAGCTGGTCTGCACCTGCCAGTGGAGCTGTTGTGTGCTGTGGACGGCAGAATCCGAGTGGAGCTGCCAAACCCCCTTGGAGCCCAGAGGATCGTGAATGAATCCCAGATGTCCAACCTTGAGCTACTTTGGGGGGCTTAGGTTTCGCTCAGGTGAGCCTGATTCTTCCCTTTGAAATAAACCAGTACTTGCTTTGGATTTTATAGGACCCCACAACTGAGAGATTTTTAAGAAACTGAACTAAGTATTTGGATTTTTTTAAGGACTGTGGGGCTTTTAAGGCTATACTGTCTTATTGTTGTGATATTAATCTCTTTTTGTGTGTGTATTTTTGAGACAGGGTCTCCCTTTAGCCCTAGCTGGCCTGGAAATAACTCACTCTGTAGACCAGGCTGGCCTTGAACTCACAGAGATCTGCCTGCCCCTGCCTCCAGAGTGGTGATATTAATCTTAAGATCATATCTTGGGGAAAAGAAATGGAAAGGTTATGATTTAATTGTGATGTGTTTTGTGTGTCAAGTTGATGAAGGGTCAATTGTGTTGGACAGCTTTAGTGTCAACTTGACATACCTGGGTTGAGGGAGTCTTAATTTGGAGAACTGCCTCCATTGGACTGGCCTGTGGCCATGTCTGTGGGGCATTTTCCTGACTGTTGGGTGATATGAGAGGGCCCAGTCCACTGTGGGTGGTGCCATCCCCTGGGTAGGTGGTCCTGTGTAATATAAGAAAGCAGGCTGAGCATGGGCCAGGGGAGCAAGCCAATAAGAAGCGTTCCTGCAAGGCCTGTGCTTCAGCTCCTGCCTCCAGGTTCCTGCCCTGACTTCCTACCTTGGGCTCCCTCAGTGACTCAGGAGATGTTGAGTGGAATAAACCCTTTCCTCCCCAACTTGGTATTGGTCCAAGTGTTTTGTCATAGCTATTGAAAGCAAACTAGAACAAGACCTTGTTTCCAGGGATGGCTGAAGCAAGTAGTCAAAGCTGCAGTCAGCCCTGGTCCCACAGGGAAGAGAGTCTGGTGATTGAGAGGCGGTGAGCAGGTTGTCTCTTAAATAGTTTTTTTTTTCGCCTTTTCAAGATAGGGTCTCCCTGTAGCCCTGGCTGTCCTGGAACTTGCTCTGTAGACCAGGCTGGCCTTGAACTCACAAATCAAAACTGTCTGAAAATCAAAGCAAAAAAATGCCCAGATCCAGAATCATCTCTGAGCTACTGGACACTCACTCTCAGGGCTGGGGGATGCTGTTAGGAGGTCGGGTTGGTACCCTTATTTGTTGATGTCACTATAAGTTATGCTTTTATAATCTATAGACAAATGTGTTCTTAACCCAATTTTTTCTGTGCTCTTCTATATATTAATGGTTCTTTTTTATTATTATTATAAAGTATTTCTAAATCTTAAGGTAGGGACAACACTGAAGGTGTTCTTCAGAGGCCAAACCTCAATACGCTTGGCAAATGTGTTAATAAAACCCACTCCTCCCTTCTGCTTTTCTTAAAACAGTCTTTCCTGGGCTACCAGATGCCAGAGGAGCTATGGTTTGGTTCTTAAACATCCCCCAAAGTTCCATATGCTAAAGGCCTGCCCCCCCACCCTTCCACCCCCCTACCCCCGCTCCCCAGCCTGTGGTGCTAGTGAGAGGTGGCAGAGCCCTAGAGGAAGGGGGTGAGGTCATGAGCAGATGCTTTTGAAGGGGACATTGGGCCCCAGGCGCCTTGCTTTTTGTTTACAGGTCACGTGAGGTAGAGTCTTCCTCTGCTGTACCCTCCTGCCTTCTTCTGCCCAGCTTCCTTTGCTTGGCTAATTCCTGTCTGTGCTTAGACCTCCACTTAGATACCACTGCCCCTGAGCTTCTTTGAGTGTGTCCTCACTGCCTCAAGACATTATTACTTCAGGTTGAAAACTGAATGAAACACCCAGCAACTTTCCCCGGGGCTTAACATACAACCGGTGTTTAGTCAACCCGTGGCTACAAGTTTCTACGACAGCTGAGGCATCAAACCACAAGGTCGCTGAGACTCCATCTCAGGTTAAGTCAGGTGGTTTGACACATTAGTGTCGTCAAGAGGGCTCCAGGGCCAGGCAATTTCTGGGCAAAATGTTTGAACTATGAATTAGGCCCCAGGCCAAGACTGGATTGTGTCTAAGGAGGGTGAGAGGCAGAGAGGAGAAACAGGGCAGAAAGTTCTACATAGGGAAAGAATAGAAGAAAAAACAATGGTCTAGATTGTGCCCCTCGGGGCTAGGCACCTGCATCTTCTTCCATCTGCACAGGGAGCCAGTTCAGGGCAAACAGTTCTCCCCATTCATATAATGGGAGACTTCCAGAAAAGCAGCTGAAATGGTGGAAATGGTTCAGCTGGCAGTGGTCCTGGTGTACAAGCAGGAGGTCCTGAGTTTGATCCCCAGAACCCATGTAACAACGACAACATGATAAACCAGGTGGGACAGTGCACAATTATAATCCCAGCACTGGGGAGGCAGACAGATGAGTCCCTGGCACTCACTGGCCAGCCACCCTCACCTACTTGGTGAGCTCTAGGCCAGTGAGAGATCTTGTCTCCAAAAAAAAAAAGGATGGGGCTGGAGAGATGGCTCTGTCAGTAAAGTGCTTGCTGTATAAGCAGGAGGCCCTGAGTTCAAATCCTTGTCACCCACATAAAACACATAAAAGCCACGGGAATGAATGTCTATAACCCTAGTGCTGGGATGTGGACGGGCAGGTCCCTGGAGCTCTCTAGTCAGCCAGTCTAGCCTGTCAGTTCCAGTGAAAGACCCTGTCTCAAAAACAGTAAGCTACAGAGCAAATGAGGAAGACCCTTAGTGTATATACATGCATGCATGTACACACACACACACGCACGCACACACGCACGCTCACACATACAGCAGATAAAATTTGTCAAAGAAGCACAAGCCAGTGCAGGCACAGACACCTTCACAGCCCAGGTCCCCAAAGCTGACACATGGTCCAGGGGTTTCCATTAATCCCTTTATTGAGACAGCAAAATGGGAAAGAACGAGGTCCCCTGGTGACCCACAGGACTGAAAGTGCAAATCCACTCAACTTCAGATAGAAAATGAGTAGCAAGCCTGGACCACAGGGCCACAGAAAGTTGATGTGTTTAAAAAGCTTAAATCACATGGTTATTATAGCAGCCAAACCAGATGGGATTCTTTGGTCTGTGTGACTGAACAAACAGGCTGTGACAGTGGCCACCAAACTATATCAGAATGTTCCACTGGGGGTCAGAAGGCACATTAAATACAGCAAGAGCTATAATGCTTCAAGTCTAGTGACCCAGTCAAAGTATCTCTCTCTCTCTCTCTCTCTCTCTTCAAGCAAAAGGTGCTAAAATATTTCTGAATATCAAATATTTCCCAAAACAGATTATATAGCATTTATCTATATGGTTTAGTCTATTTCTCTGTATACACGGTCACGTATCTGCCACCCTCTCCTGACTTCTACTGCATTATTCCTACCCCATTGTATGCCATACAAAAATAGATGTGACTAAGTTACAGACAAGCAATGCAAAAAAGGAGAAACTCACACATACCACCAAAACCCAGAACACACTTCCCTCCCAGGGCAACTAGAGACATGGGTGAGTTTCATTTTCTCTACCACAGAAAGAAAATCTCCATTCCTTTAGGTAGAAGTGGGAAAACATCTTCATCAAGGTCAGAGCCAGGAAGCCAGGTGGTTCTGATGTCCTCTGGGAGGTGACACATGCTTTTGAAGCAGCCTACGGTGAGGCTCATTTTGGTACGAGCCACTTGGTCAGAGGGAGTAGAAAGAGTCCATCGTGAAGTCTGCGCTGCTCTTGGTGGTGGGAGAGCTGCCCAGATCTTTGAGACGGGCAGAAATGGAGCACTGTTGTTGTTTCTTTGGGCTTTTTTGTTTTTGTTTCATGGTAGTCCAGAACCTCCGACCATCACTGTAAAGTTTCAGGCTAGAATACCAGAGGCAACCAAAAAGAAAATCTTCACGTAGGAAGCCAAATACAAGGAAACACGTTATTCTGCAATCTTTCCTCATTACTCATCTGCCAGCTCCCACAAGGCCCAGGGGTTTGCTCAAATCACCAAGGAGAAGGAAGAAGAACTGGCCCCAAGTGCTGTAGGAGATTCTGACCCAAGAATGGTGGTCCTATCCCACCCACAACTGCTCATGAGTGTCATCTGTGGCTATGTTTACTGTTGTTGTTTGCTTGTTTCTATATTAAAGCTTAACTCTGAGAGATAAAAAAGAATTGAAATATCACACCCCTCCCTACCTACATGCATGACCACCATCTCCAGAACAAACAGAAGCTTATATGGACTTGGGGGGAGGTTAACTGTGAGTTAAGGAGGTGCAAACTGGCAGCCTCGGGTCCAACCAACTGTCTTAACTGGCCCACATGGTGTCTGGGCATTTAAATTTATTTATTAACTTAAAAATCAGTTTGCCTCAGTATTTTGATTTGAAAGTGATTGCTAGCCCTGCCCAGGAGGGCATGGTCCCCACCACTCACCCACCCTTTATTTTCCTGGCTTGTTCTGTAGGCTGCTGAGTTTGCGACCTCTAGCTGGAAATCGCACATAGCTAAAAACACATTTCTTCACCCAAGCCTCTCGCGCCCCGTCAAGCCATCTCCATCCGTCTCCCTCTTCCCATCTCATCTTTTCACGTGCCGCTTCAGCCCTCTCCCCTGAATCCTTCAGAGAATCTTTGAGTCCACTCAAACTGCCTTCAGTTTCATTTTGCAAAACACATCTTCCGCCAGCCCACGAACATTCCAGGGAGGCCCCAAGCCCAGGCAGCAGGAGTTACTGAAGGGTGTCTGGCTTCAAATGGCTGCCTCATCTCCCTCAAAACATTTTCTTTGGGCACTGGCTAAACAACTTCAGGTTTTTGTGGTTTTTTTTGTTTTGTTTTGTTTTTAGTTTTCTTTGTTTGGCTGGCTGTTTTGTTTTTGGTTTTTGCACAGGCTTCTTACATGAGAATATTGGCTTTTTATGACTCTCCAGTACCAAATATACACCAAAAACATGCACGGCTGTGAGGTCAGCTCTGATAAAATCCAGAATTGAGTTGAATTTAAATGCGTTGGGCAGCCACCACACCCAACCAATGGGCCCTATCATTGATTCTGTACAAGTACATATTTTGGATCATTACACATTGATCAAAATTGATCGGAATCTCTAAGTTTTGGTTACCATGTACAGAGAACAATTACTCAGCATGGCATTTAAATAAAACACTAACTTTAAAAATGATTCACAAATATAATGCCCATTAATTAAAAACAATAATTATAATGATAATAATAATAAAATTTAAAAGTTTTGAGGCTGAATCTGCAGCTTTGGGTGATCAACCTGAAAAAATAAAAATAACAGAAAATACCTACAAAAATGCTATTTATACAATATATTTATATTTATAACAATAACCAGATTTATACTTTAAAATATTATTGAGATTTTCTAAAAAAGGAATCCAGAAACTCAGCTAGAAATAGTTGGAAATTTTAGCGAAGCCCCGTAAGTCATCCAAATGCCTTAATCATCCCCTATTTCAACTTAAACAGGACAGTCAGGCTGAGGATGGAAATCCTGTGTTAGACACAGATGCGCGCGCGCGCACACACACACACACACACACACACACACAATCTTCTCTTGGCATTGACTTTTAAGAGTAATTAAAACCCACTTAACCATTTCTCTTTGTCAGAAGCTGGTAGACCGACCCCTTCATTTAATGTAGTACCTTATACCTAAACACTGGTCTTAAAACTCTGGGGCATCAAGAGAAATGGTCTCCAAAACAACCCAGAGAAACAGCTCCCACCATAGCTGATTCTCTTCCAGCCCACGGTGGTAAAGGATATGAGACCACACAGCACTAATGCTGAAGTACCCTAGAAATAACTCACTCCCAACAACTGCTCACAGTGGCCAGCAGGGTGTCCCAAGAAAGGGGGTTTACAGCCCTCCCCTGAGCTCAGAAATTAAACAATGGTCTTATTCATGTGACTATTTCTGTTTTCCAAAGTTTGCCTTTAAGTGTCTGAAGAAGTGTATGTCTTTGCTTTTGTTTTGTTTCTTAAAACCATCAGATATAACATGGAGGCTGGCTGCACTTCCCACCAGTCAAGAGGACAGCCAACTATAAACCTAGACACAGAGCTTTAGAAACCTGGGCGGGCAAGGGGCTTTGTAGAATGGGCTCCAGGCTACAAGACACACCCAGCCCAGGGAAATTTATGCCCAAGAGAAGAGCTGAGCTCAGCTCAACCTCCTCTGCCAAGTGACTGAGAGTGATGGATCTCCGAACTGCTGATCTACACATGAACTGTTTCACAGGCCACAGGCTGAATCAAGAGCCCTTACAGCTTTAGGTAGCCCTCAGACTTCCTAAAGCTGCCTGGACAATCTAGAATCTTCCAACCGCTACCTTATCCTTGGGCATCACTGAATACTAACCCATGCCAGGCACATACCAGGCACCCCCCAATAGGTCCTTAAACCCCTAAAGAAATCTTTGCAGAGAGGTTTGCTAAGAAGCCTGAAACAAACAAACAAACAAACAAACAAACAAACAAACAAACAAACAAACAAAGGGCTGTGTCCAGCCAACAGTGAGCCCTAGCCAGGGATCTTTATAGGCAAAGACTGTACTGCATCTTTTTCAACACCAGAACTGCCTTAATTACTCATCTTCCTCTGCACTGTGCCTAGCTCAAAGTAGGTGGCTGATGAGCAAGTGTTGAGTGACCAGGAGGGATGTTGAATGGACACTGCCTGCTTTCCAGAGCTGTGGATCTTTGGAATATCTGTCCCCAAACTCCTTTTAGACACAACCTTTAGTTCCAACAGCCAACAGAAAACAGAAGAGAACTAAATGTAAGGTGCTGTTTTTCTGAAAGTGTCTCTAACCAGCTCTTGACTGCCTCTCAACGTGTCACTTCATTTTTGACAATTCCATTAATACCATTTGGCAAACCTATGATTGTACCATTAAAAAAACCACATGAGTACTTATTTGAGTAGGTGAACTATGTCCCTCGGAATCTTAACGGCTGGACTAGAATTTCAATTCCAGTTGTGAATAAAGATTTTTTTTTCCCTTTAAAAACAAAACAAAAAAACAACAATAAAACCTGGGCCTAGGGAATGTAGCTCAGTGGTGGAGCACCTGGCTGCCATTGAGAAGGCCCTATCTGCTCCAGTCCTCTCTCCTCAAAAATAGGCCAACTGAAAACACAATACCTAACAAATTGGTACTTGGAAAGAATTGGTTCTAATAGTTTGTGGGAAGGGAGAGATGTCTGTCTACAAGATCACCCAGGACACTAAGGTCTTCAGAAGATGAAGGAACCATCCTGGGCCGTGGGGGCCAGGATGGGGGGCGGTTAGTGGTGGTACATTTACCCTCCACATTTCTAATACCTTCTACATATAGCTCATCTCGAATATAACTGCCCAACCCTCCATCCTCTGGACAAGGCTCTCAGGGAATGTAGTCTAGTGACGTGTAGCCAGGATTTATGGTTCATCTTCAGGAAAGCCCAGGATGCGTTGACTCCGGGGTAGGGGGCACCTGGCAAGGTATCGGGGACCCCCATAAGCTCGGAGAAGCTGAGGCAGCCTTCGCCAAGTGGACAGCAACCGTGCTGCTGCTAGCTCCCTGTCGTGCAAGTCGAAAGGTGCAAGCAGGTCCACCGGAGCAGCCTCACGAAGCACCTTGGGCAGGGGGCCCACCTCGACAGCCGCCGCCCCACCGGGGCCCAGGACACAGTGGAAGAGCTCCCGGCGTCGCAGCAGGCAGTCCCTAAGAAACTTCACTAGCTTCTCCAAACATTCACTCAGGTGCGAGTCGTCCCAGCCTGACGCCGGGCCGCCCTCACTCAGAAGCACCGCCAGCAGCACCGTCTTGAGCACATAGGACGACAGCATGCGTCCCCACCGGGCAGCAGCCGGCGGGTCCAGCCCGCGGGCACCCAGGTCTCGCAGAGCCTTAAGCAACTGCAGGCACTTGAGGTAGCAGGCACCACCCGGAGGCGCCCGCTCCTGAAGCCAGCCCAGCAGCTTCTGCTCCTGGCGCGCAGTGTTCACGCCCCACAGAGCCTCTGCTCGCAGGCCACCCGGGAGCTCCGGCAGAGCCGCGCTGGGCGAGGGTGGCGGTGCCACCAGGAAGACGCCGTCGCCCAGATGAACAGCGGGAATGAGACGCACGGCCATGGAAAGGCGGCAGCAGCCATAGTCCGTGCGGCAGGGCAGGATGTGGAGTGTGGGAGGCTGCTCCAGGCCCCCTGGGGTCAGGGTGACCCGACAGCGACCCTCCAGGCTGTAGCGCACCGCGGCCAGGGAGCGCTGGAGGTGCGCCTGGAACCAGCGCAGCACCAGGGGGGCGGAGAGGTGGCGCCGTCCCTGCACGTCCACGCAGAAGCCATCGGCGAACGGTCTGCAGTCGCGAAGCCACTGGCTGGCCTGGACCCCCGACGGCGAGGGCGGCGGCGCCTTGACGGCGCACAGGAAGCAGCTGCGGACGGCGGGGGCCAGAGCGGCCTCGGTGCCCAGGCTCCGCGGCTCCAGCGCCACCAGCGGCGGGAGGCGCAGCGGCACCAGCACGTCGAAGCTGTCTGGCCGGCGGATTTTGTGTTGCTCGTACGCGCTGCCCACCTGGATGAAGTCTCCCCGGAAGGCCAAGGCCAGTGCTCCGCCTGGGATGGGGCCTGGAGACCCCCTGGCTCGGCCGGCCCGCACCAGTTCACCCACGATCCGGCTGACGTGTGCCTTGCTGTGGCCCAGCACGTGCGGCGACAGGCGCACTTCATGCTCGTAGTAACTTTCCAGCAAGATGCCCAGGCCGGGCTCCTGCAAGGGTCTGGCTACGCTGGCGTGGCCAGCCAGGCGGGCGGAGCCGGGCAGGAGGCGCTGGCGGACGGCGTGGCGACATCGTAGGAGCACGTAGCCCAGGAGGAGAAGGATGGCCACCTTGAGCAGCGGGAAGCCGCTGTCCACGCCGTCGGGGGGCTCGGCCGGGGCGCTCCCACGGCCCCGCAGGGCATGGTAGAGGCACACCAGCGCAGTGCACAGGCCGGTCACCAGGGGCCAGAAGACGCGCAGGTTGAGCGTGTAGTGCACCGACATGCCGCGAGCCCGGGGGCTGTCCCCGGCCCGGCATGCGCGCAGCTCCCGGGCGGCCCCGTGGCCGTGGCCTCGGCGGCTTCCTGCGCCCGGCCCGCCGCCTTGCAGCCCGGCCTCCGCTCCCAGCTCAAGTTCCCCTCGCCGCCGCCTCCCGCGCTGCACGCCCGGGCTCCGGCCGCGCCCTGTCCCTCGCGGTCCCCGCCGCTGCTCGCGGCCAGCTTCTGCCCCGCACTTCTACCCTACCCTGGGCGGCCCTCCAGGACCTGCGGCCGCTGCGCAGCGACGATCGGCTGGGTCACTCGGGCCCCGGGATCTTCTTCGTTCCCGGGAAGGCCGCGCCAGCAAGGCGGGAGGAAACGCTGGAGTCTGCAGGCTCGCTGGGCGGGCAGGGCGGCCCCCTCCCAGCCTCCGCCTTAGAGTGACGCCCGGGTGGCTAGAGGGACTGACCTCCGACGGCCAACCCCGGCCCCTCCTGGAAGGCAGCGCTGGGGAGGCCTGATGGTGGGGCGGTGGCCTCATCTGATCCCGCGGGGAGGTTGCCGAGGAGGAGGAAAGCGCGGCGGCCCCACCCCCAGCAACTCCTGCAGCTGGTGGCGTGGCAGGCCTGGGGGCGGAAGTGGCCTCTGCCGCTGGACTTTTTTTGCAAACCGGCCCTCACTGAGCACCTACTAAGCGGCAGGCGGGAGACCAGGAACTGGAAATCCAGCTGACAGCTCAGATGTGGCCCTCCTGCCAGGCACTGAAGCTTCCACCTTGAGGAAAGGGAGTCAGTCCATCCGAACACAAAGTTGGTGGCCCGAGCCTCCGATCCTTGTAGGTGCAGAAGGCTGGATGGTGAGTTCAAGGCCAGCCTGAGCCGCACAGTGAGACTCTGCCTAAGAGACAAAGATGTTGGGCTGGAGAGATGGCTCAGCAATTAAGAGCACTGACTGCTCTTGTAGAGAACCTGGGTTCGATTCCTAGCACCTATGTGGTAGCTAACAACCACTGTAACTCCGGTTCCAGGGGACATTAGGTGACAGGGTGCACTTATACACGTGCAGACAATACACTCATACACATAAAATAAGAATAATAAAATACTTAGAAAAAGTTCTCACAAACAGAAGCTGCTCCAAAAGCAAGCTTAATGAAGGAGTGATGATGGGATTAACTGGTGCTGGGTCTGAGACCTAGGAGGGGAGAAGCCTAGATGTGATCATTTCTTACAGGGCTAGCAAGAGGATGATGCAACAGGTAAAGGTGCTTGAATTCAGGAAGGACCTGAGTTCCATCCCCCAAACCCACTTGGTAGAAGGAGGGAACAGACTCCAGAAAGTTGTCCTCTGACCACACACACACACACACACACACACACACACACACAAGCAATAAGTAAGTGCAGTGGGCATGACACACTCCTTGAATCCCAGAACTAGGGAGGCAGAGGCAAATGGGTCTCTGTGAGTTCCAGGCCAGCTGGAGCTACAGGAAGACCTATATAAATACTGCAAAAAAGAAAAAGGAAAAGATTGTTTCATAAAGAGTGCAAGTCACATATTCACTCTTTTCCTTTAATGCTAATATGTATTGATTTGGATATTAATGCTAATAGCTGCTGCTGATAGGTATTATTATCTTCCCAGGTTTGCAGATGGGAAAACCAGGCCCCAGCAGGCTTAGCAGCTTGCCCAAGGTCACACAGCCTTTGCAGAACTGTGCCTTGAACTCACGTACTTGCATTTAGGGGAGCCAGGGGCAGGAGGCCCCGGGGAAGAAGCCCTTCCTCTGCTAGGAATTTTTCTGAGTCTTTGTGAGAACGATACAGTTCCTGGAGAGCCTCTGCTTTTTCCATAACATGGGCACTCCCAGAAATAATCTGAGTTTCTTTGAATAATCTTTCTTTATTCACACTCAACCTGGCCTTCTTTGCTCCTACTGTTGATTACAGGGAGCAGGGGTGAATGAGTTACAGAGTAGCAGAGCCCAGCTGAAAGCAGGGCAGAGGGTGCCTGGGATTAGCCCAGGAAATCCTGGCAGAGGTGGTTAGCGCTAAGCAGTGTGTGTGTGTGTGTGTGTGTGTGTGTGTGTGTGTGTGTGTGTGTGTGTGTACTGCCCCTGCCCATGGGTTCTGGGCATAGAACTGGGGTCCTCATGTTTGGGAGGCACAGCATCTCCCTGACAGTGTCTTCCCAGGTCCCAGACCTACTTCTGGATACCAGCAAGAAGACCATAATCTAGCTGACGGGCTGCAAGGGAGGAGTATAGATAGAGCTGCTTTCAGAAAATAATCTTGTTTCATGTTAAGCTACATGGGATTCAGCTGGCCATGCACACCTGTCTTTTCTCTGCCTCTTGGCTCTGATTTCCTCTAGGTGGACTGTGCTCTGACAGGCCGTCCCTCCACTCCTGCTATGGCACACTCACATTTTCCTGAAAAGAGCACCTAGCTTTCCTGAAATCTGTTACAAAAGCCATGTCTCAAGATAATGTTAGATCGCATATGAAAATGACCAAGCAGGAACAGCCCCCACCTCACCCTCATGACCTCCTGGGCTGTGCTCTCTCCTCCAAATTCTATGTGGAAACCCAGCCCCTGGGGTGATGGTATTTGGAGATGGGGTTTGGGGAGTTAATTAAAGCCAAATGGGGTGGGCCCCTACTGTGATCGGATTCATGGCCTCAACTGGGGGAGAAAGACAGATCCCTGGCTGCGCATACTCGCCAAGGAAAGATCCTGCGGGGACTTGGAGAGATGCAGCAATCTATGAGCCAGGAAGGGAGCCCATCAGAAGCCTACGCCCAGCAAAGCTGCGTCTTGTGCTTCCAGACCCCAGAACCACTTTGGAATAAAGAAAGCCGGCTGTCTGGGCCACTCATTGTGTAGATTTGCTGGCTGCCCAAGCTGACTAACACTTGGGGCCAGGACACAGGCTAGGCCTTATCAAGACCTTTGAGACTATGACAGGGGTGTTGCCCAGAGAACTGGTGCCCTGGTAGGGTAAGAGGAACGGGATGTGCTGGACTGTGGAATAGAGGGTGCCTCATTCAGTGTATCCTAACCTTGCTTTGCTTTGATCTTCCCATTTCCAGAGTGGGGAGGGGGTGACACTAACTGGGTGATAAATTTTTCCCCCTTGGATATGGTGGCATAAGCAGTGATTCTGTAGGTCAGACGTCAGCGAACACTGTTTTATTTTAATTAATTAATTTGTTTTTATTTTATGTGTACAAGTGTATGTAAGTGCACTGTGTCATGCAATCCCCAAGGAAAACATAAGAGGGGTCAGACCCCCTGGAAGTGGAGTTACAGTTGTGAGCCATGGGGATGCTGGGGTTTGAACCTCCGTCTTCTTCAAGAACAGCCAGCACTCTTAACTGCTGAGCCATTTCTCCAGCCCAGCAAAGTCTTTGTAAGGAGCCACCCTTTGCATAGTTTTGGTTGTGAGCTGTATTCTGACAACTGCTTGTCTGCTGATAGCCCCAAAGCAGTTCTGTTTATTTCTCAGGAACCCCCATAACAAAGAAACACACTATGACTTGAAAATGACAGACAGAGGCTGGAGAGAGAACGCAGAGCAGAGCTGTGCCCGCTCCCCCCACCCACAGGACCTGGAGCAGAGCTGTGCCCACTCCTCCCCATCCACAGGACCTGGAGCAGAGCTGTGCCCGCTCCTCCCCACCCACAGGACCCGGAGCAGAGCTGTGCCCACTCTCACCCACCCACAGGACCCGGAGCAGAGCTGTGCCCGCTCCTCCCCACCCACAGGACCCGGAGCAGAGCTGTGCCCGCTCCTCCCCACCCACAGGACCCGGAGCAGAGCTGTGCCCGCTCCTCCCAGAACTCTTTAACATTTAACAGCATTCCTATATCTTCTCTGTGAATTTGTTGGGGGTGTCTCTCTCCAGGCATCTTAAGGTGGACAGGACAGGAAGCAGGGACCAGACGTCATGTTCCAAATCACACCTTCTATGACCCACTTCCTAAAGTTTCCAGACCTTCAGAATAGTGCCACTAACTGACCATGTGTGTAACACGGGAGCCAATGGGGGGACACTTCATAGTCAGACAGTAAGAACACCATAGAAGAAGGCACTTAAATGCCCAGTGTTTTGGGCTGCCAGATCTGAGTGGACCACATGCCGAATTTCGGATAAAGGAATAAACTCCTATTTTGTTCTAGGCGAAATGATAAGGACAATAAGAACAATCAGGTAGCTTCAGTCACAGCACAGTCTGCGCAAATGTGCTGGGCTCAGCGTGCACTCTAAATCTCGCTGGCTGCGTCCTCCAGCAGAGCCCTTTCTCACCTCTCTACTCAGTCATCTGCCTCCATCACCTGCCTTGTTACAGCAACACCCTACCTGGTCCCTCACCCTCCCTCCATTCTTCACCCACCAGCCAATGTGGCTTTTCTTTTTTTTTTTGGTCTTTTTTGAGACAGGGTCTCCCTGTAGCCCCAGCTGTCCTGGAACTCGCTCTGTAGACCAGGCTGGCCTTGAACTCACAGAGATCTGCCTGCCTCTGCCTCCCAAGTGCTAGGATTAAAGGCGTGCGCCACCACACGGTCCAATGTGGCTTTTCTACAACCTGTGTCTGATCACATGGGACTCTGTTCAGAAACCTGTCTCACTTGTTTGCTCAGAGTAAAATCCCCAGAACTCCACGGTCCGAAAGAGAAAGCTGGCCACCTTCTATACTCAGCTCACTTCCCCATAACCTCCCCCTGCCTTCAACTCTTCAGTTACACATCTGCCTTTAGGCTTGCTGTCACCTCTTCCTGTCCTTGGTGTTCCCTTTGCCCCAGGCCCTATCCTCAGATAGACTCGTCTCCCTCCCCCTCACTTCCTCTACATCTCTACTCAGTATCCCCCTATAAGAGACTCCTTTCTTAACCCCCCACTCTCCCCTAAGGCAGCCCATTATACCACTCTCTGATCCCAAACCCCACTTTATTTTTCTTCTAAACATTATTCACCTCCTGCCACATCATACAATCAGTCTTCTGTATCCCTGCTTTCAACCACCTGTGCTTTGGGGCTGGAGAGATGACCTAGCGGTTAAGAGCACCGACTGCTCTTGCAGAGGACCCAGGTTCGATCCCCAGCACCCACATGGCGGCTGACAACTGTCTTTGACTCCAGTTCCAGGGGAATCCGACGCACTCTTCTGACCTCCATGGCATTGCACGACACAGGCGCACAGACCTGCATGCATACAGTACATTCATACACATAAAAGAAAAAAATGGCCAGGCATGGGCCCCACACCCTTAGCTCAGGGTGCAGAAGCAGGCAGATCTCTGTGAGTTCCAGATCAGCTTGGTTTATATAGAGAGTTCCAGGTGGCTGTGACAGGGAGATTCTGTCTCAAAAAGATAGATATCTAGATAGATAGATAGATAGATAGATAGATAGATTAGATAGATGATAGATAGATATCTAGATAGATATCTAGATAGATAGATAGATAGATAGATAGATAGATAGATCAATCTCTGGGACTGGAGAGGTGGTTCAGTGGTTAAGAGCACTGGCTGCTCTTGCAGAGGATCCAGGTTCAATTCCCAGGAGCCATGTGGAGGCTAACAACCATTCATAATTCCACACCCTCTTTTCACCTCCATGGGCATTGCATGACAGTACACTTCCAAAAATGCAGGCAATACATTCATACACATAAAATAAAAATANCTCTCCCCTAAGGCAGCCCATTATACCACTCTCTGATCCCAAACCCCACTTTATTTTTCTTCTAAACATTATTCACCTCCTGCCACATGATACAATCAGTCTTCTGTATCCCTGCTTTCAACCACCTGTGCTTTGGGGCTGGAGAGATGACCTAGCGGTTAAGAGCACCGACTGCTCTTGCAGAGGACCCAGGTTCGATCCCCAGCACCCACATGGCGGCTGACAACTGTCTTTGACTCCAGTTCCAGGGGAATCCGACGCACTCTTCTGACCTCCATGGCATTGCACGACACAGGCGCACAGACCTGCATGCATACAGTACATTCATACACATAAAAGAAAAAAATGGCCAGGCATGGGCCCCACACCCTTAGCTCAGGGTGCAGAGGCAGGCAGATCTCTGTGAGTTCCAGATCGGCTTGGTTTATATAGAGAGTTCCAGGTGGCTGGGACTACAGGGAGATTCTGTCTCAAAAAGATAGATATCTAGATAGATAGATAGATAGATAGATAGATAGATAGATAGATAGATGAGATAGATGATAGATAGATAGATATCTAGATAGATAGATAGATAGATAGATAGATAGATAGATAGATAGATCAATCTCTGGGACTGGAGAGGTGGTTCAGTGGTTAAGAGCACTGGCTGCTCTTGCAGAGGATCCAGGTTCAATTCCCAGGAGCCATGTGGAGGCTAACAACCATTCATAATTCCACACCCTCTTTTCACCTCCATGGGCATTGCATGACAGTACACTTCCAAAAATGCAGGCAATACATTCATACACATAAAATAAAAATATTAAAAATAAATAAAAATTACATCTGGGGCTGGGCAGAAGGCTCAGGGAGTAAAGCAGTTAGTTGTTCAAGGACCTGAGTTCAAATCTCCAGAACCCACATAAAGCCAAGGGCCTAAGAAGGCACCTGAAATCCCAGTCCTCCTACAGTGGAAAGAGAAAACTCACACTCACCAGCCACATGTTGTGGCCCGCATGTTCCCACACTAACACAAAAATGTGTACACACGTACATCACATTCATATACAAAGATAAAAATAAGTAAAGGCTGTACCTATACTGGACATGTACAGATTTTTGTCTTATCATTTATTTAAACAGGACAGTGTTTATATAGCCTTTACATTGTGTTAGGTGTAATATTATGTCATCTAGAAATGATTTAAAGTCTACAGGAGGCTGTGCGGAGGTTATGCACAAACACTGCCCTTTCCGTGTTGGTGTCTAGGGAGGAGATAATACTCTCTTAGGCAACAGCTGCCTAATTTAAGGATTTTTAACTTAAATTTCCCCTGGATACGGAGGGACGTTGAATATATGCGTGTTGTCTGTTCATTGATTAATTTCTTGTCTTTCTCTGAAAGTGCTGTGGAAGCAGATACTCGTCAGACGTTCTCCTTCACTCGCGTATCCCCGGCTCCCAGAACAGTACCTAAGACATAGTAGTAATCGTTGATAAATACAGCCTGGCACCACCTAATGACAGGCTTTGGCTCTGAGAGGTGCGTTGCTTGGCAATTTTATTGTTGCATGAACATCCCAGGGTGTGCTTGCCCAAACTAAGGGTGTCATCATCCAATGGGACCAACGTGGTAGGCGAGGTCCATCTGGACCAGAGAGTGCTGCTCGTGGCTGTATTTGCTGAGTGTATCAGTTTCCCGTGGCTGCTGTAACAAATTACCGCATGTGGGTGGCTTCAAACCACCAAAGTGTATCGACTCACTATTATGGTCTGTATGTGAAATGGCTCCCACAACAGGCTCCTGGCTGAATGCCTGGTCTGCAGCTGGTATTGCTGTGTGGAGAAGTGTGTCTGTCAGAGGTGACTCACCAGGCTGGGAGGGTGGGCCTTCGAGGTTGTAACCCACCCCCACTGTCCAGCCAGAGCACTCTGCTTCTTGATCCACCAGGACTAGGCTAGTGCAGCCACCCCAGCAGCATGCTTCCCCTGCCATGGTGGCCGCGTCCTCCAAGCTCTGAGTAAGTTCCTCTCGTAAGTTTGTTGTCAGGTGTTCTGACACAGTGTTGTAGTTTGTCTCCATTGCTATGACAAAACACTCTGACCAACACCAACTTGGGGAGGAAAGGGTTTATTCAGCTCACATCTCCTGGGTCACAGTTCATCACTTAGGGAGCCCAAGGCAGTAACTCAGGGCAGGAACCTGGAGGCAGGAGCTGAAGCACAAGCCATGGAGGACTGCTGTTCACTGGCTTGCTCCTGGCTTGCTCTCTGGCTCATGCCCAGCCTGCCTTCTTATACTGTCACTGCTCAACAATCAAGACAATACACCACAGATGTGGCCACAGGCCAATCCAATGGAGCAAATTCCCCAATTGAGGCTCCCTCAACCCAGGTGTGTCAAGTTGACACTAAAGCTATCCAGCACANATGCCTTCCCTCCAGCTACATGCCTTCCCTTCAGCTACATGCCTTCTCTTCAGCTACATGCCTTCCCTTCAGCTACATGCCTTCTCTTCAGCTACATGCCTTCCCTTCAGCTACATGCCTTCCCTTCAGCTACATGCCTTCTCTTCAGCTACATGCCTTCCCTTCAGCTACATGCCTTCCCTTCAGCTACATGCCTTCCCTCCAGCTACATGCCTTCCCTTCAGCTACATGCCTTCCCTTCAGCTACATGCCTTCCCTTCAGCTACATGCCTTCCCTCCAGCTACATGCCTTCCCTCCAGCAACATGCCTTCCCTTCAGCTACATGCCAGCAGGATGGACTGGTCCTCCAATGCTCAGCCAAAGTATCAACATGACCCTCCTTGACATTTCGTTTGACCGGTATTTGGGACAGCGAGTACTCCAGGGGCCGCACTTGACCCCGCTTGCTGGCAGATTCCTGCTGCCAACTTTGCTGCCAGCTTCCACAGTACACTCCTCCACAGGGCTTGAGGTACACGCCTCAGAACTTTGAACTTGGAGCATCTGCCATTGGTGCTGGAACCGACACAAGGTCGCTCCTTCCTCCTTTGCTCCCCACGCCTGTTGCGTAGAGAGAAGTACGATCTGAGGTTGCTGAGTGGAAAGGTCCCAGCAGGTAGGTGAACTCAGAAAAGAAACGCATTTTCTTAGACTTTTGATAATTGCTTCATTGAAAAAAATCTCCTTTCGTGTTTAATATTTGATAAAGGGCACACCTATTTTTAATAGCTCAGCAAATGTATGCACACACCCTCCTAGCGTTTCTGATAACTCAGAAGAATTCAGACGGCAATAAGAGGAAAAGAGAGAGAAGAGACTTGTTTCTTAGGGGAGGATCAGGGAGGCAACACATGGTCAGGCTTCGGTGGACAGTCTGGTGCATCTGTGTTGTGACCTGGAGGCAGACTGTCGTGAGCAGGCGAGAGGGGCTAAGGGAGCTTGTACAAAGTCACACATCCATCTGAGATCTCCTGAGACCAGTTGAGGCAAGCACAGGAAAATGGCTGGAGCTAGAAGACATCACGCTGAGTGAAGTAACACAGTCCCAGAAAAACAAACGACGAATGGTATCCCTCATCTGTGGATGCTAGTGCCAATTACCTAGTTGTAAGTATTTCTTGTGCACGGCCCCTTGAGCTTTTGTCCAAAGCAGCTGGGAGTGATGCATACTGGAAACAACAACAACAACAACAACTGAAAGGACTGCATCAAAGAACTGACTGAAACAGTGAACTTCTGCTCAAAACAGTCAACTTCCTCATGCAGAATATTGAGAAAGACTGAGAAAGAGATGAAAAGCATGTTTGGCAGAATGCACGAGTTCTGGTGGGGTGGGGGGATGGGGGGGACATGGGTCTAGATTTGATAAAAAAAAAAACAACAACAACAAAGTCACACATCTGGCAAGTCTAACTCTGGAGTGCCAAGTACCCTTTAGGCTCTACTTCCTGGGATGCTAAAGAGGTGGTGGTGGTGGGGCTCATCTTTAGAGGACAATGTCTTAGTTGGTGTCAATGGTCAATTTGACAAACCTGGGAAGATGTAGGCTCAGTTGGGGAATTTCCTCTATTGGACTGGCCTGTGAGGTTTGTTGGATAAACGCCTGAATGAAGAAGAGTTTGAGCAGCAGAAAGTCAGAGACACCATTCCAGGTACTGGAAACAGGCGAAAATGACTGCAGACAGTGAGCCTGTGACACTGGAGGAAGGCGAATCCGGCGCTACTGCCTTGAGAGCGGCTGCTGTTGTAAGTGGCTCGGTGGCTCCATTTACTTGAGCCTCCGTCCAGACATCTTTCTCTGTAAAGAACGACAAACAGATGTCCTCCTTTTGTGGTGTGAGGAAACTGGCTTTGCTGAGGTCCCTGCGTGTCAGACTGGGGAATCCTCCCAAAGCTTCTAGCCACCGCAGCCTGGACCTTGCAGGCAGCTCCCTAGTGGGAGACTTAAGCTGGCTGTTGTAAGGCGTGGCTGTCTTCTGGCCCGACACAGAACACTACCAACAATGTCACAACGAGTGGATGATGACCAAGTGTCCCATCCTAATCTTCTCTCTCCCAGGGAGTCTGACGCGAGGTGGGGCGGGGACGGTGGGGGGGTGTGCTTGTGAAAGCAGAATTGAGATGAAACAAAAGCCTTAAGAGGAAGCTCTGTAACAGGCAAGAGCTTTGAGACCACAGAAATCACGTGCTTCCGTGAGAAGGGAAGAGGGGCAAGGCCAGCGGGCAGCTGAGGCAGAGAATGGCGGGTTTCCCCGATGTGGGGCTGCCGTGAGGCTTCAGGAATGTCTGGGGTCTCCTTGCCGTTTGAACGAGCGGCTGCGGCCCGTTCCCAGGCTCCTCCCAATCTGCCACGGGACCTGAGGTCTTAGGATCGTGACTCTTCTTGCAGTTTAGGCTTGGGGCACGGTGGCATGAGATGCAGAGGCATTTCCGGTTCCCTAGGAAGCAAACGGCAAGGGTGCACCCACATGCAAATGTTTCAGTGGAAAGGCAGCCACAAAGAAGCGCCGCGGCCAAGAGGGCTGGTTCCTCGGTCTCTGAGGAGCTGGGTGGAGTCTCTTCAAATCTCAACAGTCAGAAGGTAAAGGGGCCAACATTAACCACTTAGCCCCTCTGTCTCCTGTCACTCCCTGGTCAGATTATGCCACAGGGTGCTACAGGGAAATCAGAGTCCCTGCAAGTGGGCCCAGTCTGCACACACAGGGTCAGACTCTATGGGCTGGTATCTTATGAAGGAAGTGTTGGGTCTGGGGCAGGGGCAGGGTGGAAGCTGGGTCCTTCTAACTATGCAAATGGAGAGAGCCATCATTAGAGGGTCCCTGAGTGAGAAGCAAGGCTGGTAGCTGAAGTTCAGCTGCACAAATGGGGGCCAGATGGATCTGGGGTGGCCTCTAAGCTGGTTCACACACCCAAAGTGGTGGCACATGCCTTTAATCCCAGCACTTGGTAGGCAGAGACAAGCCGATCACTATGAGATGGAGGCCAGCTTGCAGTGCTCTGTATAGAGCGTTCCAGACCAGCTGGGGCCACACAGTGAGACCCTGTCTCAAAAAACAAACAAACAAACAAAGTTTCTTGAAGGAGGTGTCTGCTGAGCTGACCTTGGGGGATGAACTAACAATGGCCAGGTTACAGGGTTAGAGAAGGGCAATCTGCCAGAAGTCTTTCCTTGTGTGGAATACTAGAGAAATTCTTATAGCTTTCAGTAGGTCTGAAGTGTGGGGAGAAAACTTGGGCAGAGGAGAGTGGCGGATGAGTCATGAGCTGGTTACAAGCTTTATGTACCATGGCATTTGCTTAGGATGTGCTTGGATTCAACTGTCAGATGACACTGGATTATCTAATACAAACCATACGTTATCTTCATAACAGGAAGCTGTGCTGTTGCCCCAGGCTTACTTCTTCTAATGGCTCACAGAAGATCCCTTCCCGCCCCAGTGGTAATCAGTCATCAAGAAAATGCTGCACAGAATGCTGCCCAAAGGCCTGTCTGATGGAGCAAATTCCTTAATTGAGGTTCCCTATTCCCAGGTATGTCGAGACTTGGGTCAAGTTGACAGAAACTATGACAATAGCCTTTTTGAAAAAGAAAACATCCCCAGGAGGCTGGGGAGATAGCTCAGGGGGGAAGAGAGCAGTGGCCATAAACCATTAGGTCTGAATTGATTCCCAGCACCCAAGGGAAAAGCAGGGCGTCACCACACAGAACTGCAGCCCTAGGCCTGTGGTGCATGGAGACAGGAGGCTGGCTGGGGCTTTCTGGCTACAGCCCAACTCCAGGGAATATGGTGGAGGGTGATAGAGCAGGATGCCCATACCCTCTATGCTCATGGGCGGCATACACCATGAGAGAAAGAGAGAGAGAATAAATGCCAAAGGACAATCCCCAGGCTCCGCCACAGCAGCCAGCAATGGAGTCTGCTCTGCAGGCTCCGGCCCATCAGCCCTGTCTTAACTGGGCTTGTCTCACTCATTGAGCAAGTGTCTGCATTTGCAAATATATTATAGGACTTTTGTCTAAAAATTTTCATGTGTTAGTTTTTTCTTTAACACAATTAAGAATACTTTGTTCCTGTGTGTGTGTGTGTGTGTGTGTGTGTGTGTGTGTGTGTGTTTGAGACAAAGTGTCACTATGTAGCCCAGGCTGATGTCAAACTTGTGATCTTCCTGCCTTGGCCTCCAGAATGCTGGGATTAAAAGATTTTTGAGAGCTGGGCATAGTGGCGCACGCCTTTAATCCTAGCACTTGGGAGGCAGAGGCAGGCGGATCTTTGTGAGTTCAAGGCCAGCCTGCTCTACAGAGTGAGTTCCAGGACAGCTGGGGCTACAGGGAGACCCTGACTCAAAAAGACCAAAGGAAAAAAAAAAAGATTTTTGAGATCAGGGACTATAAGCTGTCTGTTTTGTTTTGTTTTGTTTGAGTTCTCATGTAGCCCAGGCTGGCCTAGACTCCTGATCCCTTTGTCTCCACCTCCTAAGTGCTGGGATTACTACTACCACTTCTTTCTTTTTTTCTTTCTTTCTTTCTTTCTTTCTTTCTTTCTTTCTTTCTTTCTTTCTTTCTTTCTTTCTTTCTTTCCTCTTTCTCTCTCTCCCTCCCTCTCTTCTTTCTTTCTTTCTTTCTTTCTTCTCTCTTTCTTCTCTTTCTTTTTCTCTCTCCCTCCCTCCCTCCCTCCTTTCTTTCTTTCTTTCTTTCTTTCTTTCTTTCTTTCTTCTCCTGTCTTTCTTTCCTTCCTTCCTTCCTTCCTTTCTTCCTTCCTTCCTTCTTGCTCTATAGCCTAGGATAGTCAGGCAAACCCTCTGTTCCCCTTCCGAGTGCTGGGAGTCCATTTGTGAGTTACCTCACCCAGTTCTCATATCTACCACACAGTCACGAACTCGCTAATCCACAAGTGACCCATGGAAGGAAAGAAGGCAAAAAGTGAGTCTTATCCCAGAAGTTCAGCAGGAAAGACCTGGTTAATTAGGAGCCTTTCTCTAGAAAATGCTTTCCTGAGCTGCATTTTAAAAACCACTCCTACGTCAGTCAAAGGGAGGCTTTGGTCTGGCCAAGATGAAGAGCCAATGAGTCTCTGATGTAACTGGGCACCAATAAAATGGTTCCATATGAATTAAGGGCATAAGAGCTGTGGTGTAAAACCCATACAAGTAGAGGCTGGCCCACCTGCCCCGGGTCTATGACTCTGAGTCATTTTACGGCCTCCTGACATTGTCTGGTGTTGTCATGGTGAGAATCTTGACAGCCATAAAATTTCTGGCCAGAGGGTCAAGAAGGCCACAGAGCCTCAGAAATGAGTGTGACATAAAGTCACAGAGACCAGAACGTCACTGTGCACAAAGTTCACAAAGTTAGTGTGTCAGGTTCAGGAGGGAGACAGGGTAGCTACATGGAGCACTTCCTTGGTGCCAGGCAATTGGCATGGTGTAACTTGT
Organism: Rhizomys pruinosus; assembly: GCA_009823505.1. NCBI lineage: Eukaryota > Metazoa > Chordata > Mammalia > Rodentia > Spalacidae > Rhizomys > Rhizomys pruinosus. The sequence continues at coordinate 990,595 of VZQC01004736.1, read as the reverse complement.
TCTGCCTTCACCACACAGAACAATTTTACCAGCTTCTGTATTTATCTCCATTTTGCAGGCTGAAAAACTGAGGCGTAGGCAGGATACGTTCATTGCCTAAGGTCATAAATACCCTGCAGGTGGCAGCACTGGGAGCTGGGCCCCCAAACTCCCACACTGACAGCTTTCAATACTCCACACGCTTCTTCAAGGTCATTGTTTCCAGACTTCTGGCCTCCGGTTTTGATGATGTTTTTCATGGTCTGGTGCAAAACGAAGAGCAGAGTAAGACATATGAAGAGAATTTTTCATAAGGTTCAATTTACAGTGGGCTCTTATCTCATAGGGCAGGGGCATTTGAAAGCCAGCACTTAGAAAAAGAAAATTGTATTAAGTTCAAATTGCCTTCGCTCTATGGGTAGAGAGGAGTCTGGGGCACGCATTCATCAGAACTCACTGAACGGTCTACTCCAGTCTCTTGAATGCTGCTGTAGATCAATTTCACCTCTAAAACCCATAAACACACATTTGGCTGGTAGTGAGATGCAGGCTGAATTATTTGAGGGTGAAGTGTACAAACGTCAGAATTGATTTGAAATATATCAAAAAAATAAGAAGGCTGAATGAATGGAGAGCCGTGAGCACAGCTGGAAAGATCAGTTACATCTGATGGGAATGCTGGGGTCTGGGTAGTGCACTGTGGAAGTCACTGCATGTTTCTTGAAGTTTCTTTGTATCTTAGGAAAGAATTTAGACGCAATGTCAAGAGGGGAATAATGTACTGAAAATTATCTTGGGAAGCTGCTGGCTGGAATCTGATATTTATTCTCTCTTTCTCATTGGACTAAAGCAGTTAGATTTACCTCCAGTATTAAAGCCAAATTATCCGTGGCTGAGCTTCTGATGACCTCCAGAGACCAAGTGATGTGGATCATTTACAGCTACTGCAGTTCAAGTCTGTCTTGAGTGGAGCCCCCCCCAAAGTCCAGGTACTGGCAGCCTGGTCCCCTAGATGGCCATGGCCATGTGGAGGTAGTGGAGGCTTTAAGAAGCTAGTGAGTGAGAGGTCAGTAGGTCACAGGGCACCACCCCAATGATGAATTAATGCTGCTTCTCTGCTGTGAGCCCTCTAACTTATGTTAAACATGAACACAGGAGAAGAAAAGGAAGTGGGGGAAGGAGAGAGAGAGAGAGAGAGAGAGAGAGAGAGAGAGAGAATGTAAAGATGACAGGAGCCCACACACCTATGTTTGAGTCCACTGACTGATGAATGGCTCAGTGGGAAGATCAGGAGAACTGAACCTGGGGAAACTGAACCGGAGTGGTGGGAGTGTAAGGTCACATGGCACCTGCGGCCAGGAAGCTGGTGTTCAGCTCCCTTTCTCCTTTTCATTAACCCCGGACCCCACCCAGCCCTTGAGATGGTGCCACCCACAGTGGAGGTGGGTCTTCCCACCTCAGTAACTCCATATCAGAACCCTCTCCCAGATATACCAACAGGCTAACTATTTACAGAATTCCTTGCCGAGGCTACTTTCCCAGGGGATTCTAGACCCTGCCAAGCTGGGCACCAATATTAACTATCACCAGCCTAGTGAGAGAGCTTCAGGTTATTGGAGGTATGCCCTCAAAGGGGATTGACCCCCTGCCTTGCATCCTTCTGACCACAAGGTGAGCAGTTTTGCTTTACCGCATGCTCCAACCCATGATGTGCGGCTCAGAGTAACAGGGCCAACCAAGCATGCATTGGATGAAACTTCGAAGACTGAACCAAAAGAAAGTTTTTCTCTTTGTAAGCTGATTGTTTCATTCCAGTAAAGGAAAGCAAACTGACACAGTAGCTAATGCTTAAATATTTCTGGTTTCCTTCAACCTAGTCCCTAGATACCGCTTCCCACTAAGATCAATGGGAAAAACAGAGTGGTCTGTCCCAACTCAGGGAACAAGATAGTCAGGCATGCAAGTTCCGGGGAGCTCCCACAATTGATTACGAGGGAATTCAAGGGGACATTTGAGAGGGCATTTCAAGGACAGCTGGCTGAGTCTGATCCTCCCTCTGCCTTCCCCACCCCTGAATGCACAGCTCCCTCACTTGCTCTGACTCCTGTGCTCTCCTTTGAGATGTCTGGACCTATTGCAATTCTAAGTGTTGCATTGGACACTGTTTGAACCCGTCACAACACAGATGCTATTTCTCCATCCTCTGACACCGACCTTGCCTGGGATCTTGAACCCCTTACTCCTGAAAACCTCAGCCTTTGTGAACCTCCCCCTTCTGACTGTGCCATATGGTTGGTGGGATGAGATGCCCACTGCTGACAGCACATGTCAGGTGCCCAGAACCTAAGCACCTACTCTGTCATTCCAGGCTCTGGCCTGCTGTCAGCTCGAAGAATGCCAACCTGCCTTTGTGTGCCTTGTACTTGAACACAGAGGCCCTGCGGGCTTTCTTCTTTGTGGAAGGCACACCAAGGAACTAGGGGTGAGATAGGCTTTTTTTTGGTCATCCTCTGAAAAGGTCAGGCTTTCTTTTGCAGCTGAAAGTGGCTTACACCATACTGTGTGCATAAAAGGGACAGATTATCAGCCTGCCACCTTCTTTTTCTGGGCAAAGCCACCTGGGGTTGAATTTGATGAGTTTGTTTCTGACGCTGCATGAAGAGCTGTCCCAACACTAGCACACTGTAGAAAGTAGGTAGGGGTAGCCAGCTTTTTATACTGGCACAAAATACCTAGGGCAATCAACTTGCAGAAAGGCATACACATCCAGGCGAGGAGCCGAAAGGGAGAGGAGGGGAGAGGATGACGTAGCCTCCAGCTAGGCTCCGCCCTTTGAAGATTCTACAACGTGCCTTCAGCAAGTGGGTGTTTGGGGACTCATCCAAACCGCAGTAGAGACCAGAAACAATGCCTGCTTCACCATCATCCTGGATGCGCAATTTCTGGCAGAACCTTCGTGAAATGTGCACCTGATTTGCATAAGGAAAAACATCAGATCTGAGCCGGCTTCATCTGCCCACAGCCACACAGAACAGGGAAGCAGACACGTGGGGGGTCAGAGCGTTCGGCAGGCATCGGCCCATTGCATGGCTTTTGTTCACCAGACAGGCGAGGGAGACAATTCCTTCAGCATTCATCAATTCAACACACACTGACTACCTACCTACCGTGTGTGTCGTCCTGTGTTCTAGACACTTGGAACACAGCCACTGAACACAGCAAAGGCCTCGGCTCTCATGAGGTGACATTTCCAATCTTGGAAATTATAAGTGGGGCACCATAACATTTATTGTCCAAACTTGAATGTTCTGGAGGAAAAGAGATTACTAAGGAGAAACTGAGCTGGGATAATAGATACAGATGACCACTGTCTCAGATAAACCATAGCAAATGTTCATATATATGAGCACATGTGTGCATGAGCAAGTGTGCATGCATGTTCATGTGTGTATATGTGTGCCTGTGTGAGGATCGTGTGTTTGTGAGTGTGTGGTGTATGTGTGTGCAAATGTATATGTATGTATGCATGATTGTGTATACATGCATGCACATGTATGCATATATTCTCACATGTGTGCCTATCGGTGTATGTATATGCACATGTATACATGTGTGTATGTGTTCCTGTGCACATGTGTGTGTGTGAATATGTGAGTGCAATGCCCCAAGGCACAAGCCAGTGATGTGTTAGGTATTAGTTACTTCGCATT
>VZQC01004736.1:944406-984406 GCA_009823505.1 Rhizomys pruinosus | reverse complement strand
TCTCCTGTAGATGATGGGGAGATGGATAGATAAATGATAGATAAATAAGAGATAGAGAAATTATAGATAAATGGATACATAGATGATAGATAAATTATAGTTATGATAACTGGATTAGATAGTAGACAGATTGATAGATGATAGATATGATAGGTATGATACCTATGATAGGTAGTTGATAGATGATAAGTAGGTAGATAATAGAGATAGACAGAGATATGTAGACTGATTTCTTTTTTTTTATTTATTTCTGTTTGTGTATGAATGTACTGTCTGCATGCAAGTCTGTGCACCCGTGTCATGCAATACCGCGGAGGTCAGAAGAGGGTGTCGGATTCCCCTGGAACTGGAGTTCTCCTGGAATTGGAGTTTCAGATGGTTCTCGGCCGCCATGTGGGTGCTGGGGATCGAACCCAGGTCCTCTGTAAGAGCAGTCTGCACTCTTAACCGCTAGGCCATCTCTCCAGCCTAGACTGATTTCTTAGAAGGAGCAGGCTTGTGCAGTTACAGAGGAGGCTGAGATGATCCTGGCTCAGCTGGAGAACAAGGAGACCTTTTCATGGATGTCCAGTCTGAAGAGAAGCCCCTAGAAGTAGGAGCCGACCTACGCCACATAGATGGCCCCATTTAAAATGCTTTGACTTGGAGACCTTTCAACTTTACCATAGTGTAGAATCTACACCCAGTCCTGCATTTAGAACATTTTGAGTCAGAATCTCTTCCTGGGCTAGTGAAGTGGAGTGTGATCCTCTCCTGCAAGGCCAGACACTGTCAGAGAGTTAAACTAACAGACAGGCTGTGGTCATAATGGGACCCAAGCAGAACTCACTGTAGAGTGCTGTGCTACAAAGCTACTGAGGTGGATGAACACACTTTCTTCATATATATATATATATAAAATTTTATGTCTATGAAAATATTGCCTGCATATACATAAGTGCACCATGTCATGCAGTGCCCACAGAGGTCAGAAGAGGGCGTAAGATCCCCTAGAACTGAATTATGGTTGATTGTTAGCCACCATGTGGTTGCTGGGAATCGAACCTGTGTCCTCTGCAAGAGCAGTCAGTGCTCTTAACCACTGAACCATCTCTCTAGCCCCACTTTCCAACAGTTTATGATGGGGCTTCATATGAAGAGTGGGTGGCTGTTCCTCTAGTCTAACAGCCAAGAAAAGTCAGTGTTTCACTTTGAGCTGGAAAGCCTGCAAAGACAGCTGGCCCGCTCACAGGCAGCCAGGCAGGTGGTACACTCTCTTCAGGACTGTGTTCCACCTGGATCTTCTGCTGACGATGGGGTAAGACCTACCTGAAGTGCTCAGCTCACCCATTTGCACTGGTTAGCCATATCCAGAAACTGCCTCCCATGCACTGACCAAATATCCTGGCCTCTCATGGGCCACTCAAGTTACCAGCTAAAATACTAATTCCAGACCCTTTAGCTGGAGAGTTGCTTTCTGTATAATCAGAGTTTTAGCAGCCAAGGGAAACCCACTGGGAGGCTAGACTTTAAGGTAGCCAGAGAGGATGGGAGGGAGTGGGAGAGAGGAGAAAGAGAGAGAGAGAGAGAGAGAGAGAGAGAGAGAGAGAGAGAGAGAGGAGAAAGGAGAGAACAAGATCACATATGGTGAGTTCAGGATGCTGGATTATAAGTATTAATTTTAATTGTCAGTTTGATAACATTGAGAAATGCAAGGGAAGTAGTAAGGCTCAGTACAGATTGTCTGGTGGAGGTTCCAGACAAGAGTAGCTCCTGTGGGCTGTGGTATAATGAATGGATTAATCCCTAAGTGGATTTGTAATGAAATGACATCTCTGGGAGGTGGCGGAAGGAGAAGAAGGGGCCTCCTGGAGGAAGCAGGTCACTGGGGTGCTCCCTTGGAGCTGCATACTGCCCTAGCTCCTTCCGCCCTTCCTTTGCTCTGCTTCCTGGCCGCTGTGATATGAGCTGCTCTGCTCCACCACACCCTCCCCAACATGATGGACAGAATCCTCAGCAACTGTGAGCCAAAATACCCCTCCCCCTTAATTGGGTAACTTGATCAGACTGATAAGAAAAACAATGCATAGATCCAGCCACATGTGAGTCAGGCACTGGGGTTGAAGGTATAAAGGAAGAATGCAAATCCATGTTCTAGAATTATTTTATTCCACAGCCCTTGGAACAAGGTGTACCCTTGAAGGAGACAAATGGATAACTTAATTATTCTTTTAATGCCCATGTGGCCTTATTTAAGCATGCACGCGCAAACGCACGCGTGCACGCGCGCGCGCACACACACACACACACACACAACAGCAAGTTAGCAGAACAGGTGGTGTCAACATGATTATTACTATTAGGAGGCAATGGAAAATGCCAAAACAAAAGCGGCCCATCCCCCACACCGCTGGCAGCAGAGGGGAGTAAGCCTGCTGGCCATGGCTTCTACCTGGGGAGACTACGTGGTCTAGGATGTGTTTCCAGCCATTAGGGCACTGAACAGGCTGGGGAAAAAAATGCAAAAACAGGTCCCCTTGGCAGATAACAACAGAGAAAAGTTGGACAGGATGGAAATCCTGTCTCAGCCTGAGAGGACAAGCTGCAGAGCAGAGCACTGTGCCCATAGTGGGCACAGTGTGGAGCAAGGCTTTCTTGGAGTTAAACCATTGCTCTCACCCAGGCTGCACTTCAGAGTGCCTGTGTGAGGTTAGAATATAAGCTTATCCTCGAGGTCTCTACTGGGAGTTTATCCTCGAGGTCTCTACTGGGAGCCTCTGATTCAATGGGGGGAAACAGAAGAACCCATGGGTTTTGTTTTTAATCTTGAGAGTTCATTCTGATACACCAGTTCAGTTAAAAATCCCAGCAGGAAGCATTTGAAAATTCTCTCTAACCCTGGGAGCTTTTTTTTTTTTTTTTCAAAGGGAGAAGGTGACCATTAATGGTGATTGTCAATAGCATCCAGAATCACCAAGCAACGATGCTTGTGAGTTACAGGAGTTTGTAGATTGGTTCGCCTCTGGGCACACTTATGAGGGAGTTTCTAGATTAATTACGGGGGTTCGTAGATTGGTTCATCTCTGGGCACACTTATGACGGAGTTTCTAGATTAATTATGGGGGTTTGTAGATTAGTTCACCTCTGGGCATGCTTATGAGGGAGTTTCTAGATTAATGAGGTAGAAAGACCCACCCTAACTGTGGGTGACGCCTTTCCATGAGTTGGGGTCCTAGACTGAATAAAAAGGAGAAGAAAAAAAAAAAGAGCACAGTTGTTTTGCCTGTCTTACTGGCAAGTGCAGCTACCCTGTGGCTGACTGGGCTCACTGCTTTTGCCATCCTTCAAAGACATGAGACACAGCTTTTCAACCTTCCAATAAGGACTGAAGACTCATGTCTCTCCAAGGATCCTCCAAACCTTCAGTGGCAGATGAGGACTGCTGAGACATCCAGCTTGTGGACTGAGCAGCTACTGGGGTTTCAGCCTCTTCAGAATATAGACTGCCATTGTTGGACTACTCAGGTTGTATCATGGAGACCAGTACAGGAAGATCAAGACAGGACGTGGAAAACCCCAGTGTGGAGCACAAGGACAGAACTGATGGTTGTTTGGGCTTGCCAAGGAGGAGGCTTCAAACATGACATCTTTCAGCCTAATAAAGAAAAAAAGTCATAAACTGAAGATGCTAAAACCTATGATATATGTCGCATGCATAATGCATATTTTGGAGTGATGCATATTGGAAGGAATAACAACAACAACAAAAAAGACTGGGTCAAAGAACTGACTGAAACGGTGAACTTCTGGTTGAAATCAGTAAACTTCTGCATTGAGAATTTAGAAAAAGATGAAAAACATGTTTGGCAGAATGCATGTGCTCTGGTGGGGTGGGAGGCAGGGAGAGGGGCTCAGGTCTAGATTTGATTTGAAATTTTATATGAAATGCACAAAGCTTCAATAAAAATTGGCTTTGAAAAAAAAAAAAAAAGAGAAAATGGCTGGGTGTGGTGGCACACACCTTTAATCCCAGCACTCAGGAGGCAGAGGCAGGCAGATCTCTGTGAGTTCCAGGCCAGCTGGGGCTACAGAGAGAACTTGTCTCAAAAACACCCCCCCCACACACACACACAAAAAAAAAACAGAAGAGAAAGAGAGAGAGAGAGAGCTGGGCACCAGGGTCCTTCTCTTTCCTCCCTGACTGATACGATGTGACCTGTGGCGCAAGCTCCTGCAGCTCAGATTCCCCTTGGTGCCCAGTGAACTCTGAACCGAGACAAGCCCTTAGCCCCTTAAGTTGCTTTTTTTTATTAGGCATTTTATTGCAGTAACAGGAAAAGTAACCACAACTTCTAGAAAGCATCATGGGGAACTGAGAGATTCTTTAAAACAAACAAACAAGCAAACAAACCCAAAAAAGAACAACAACAACAACAACAACAACAACAAAACAGCAGCAATAAATAAAAAGCATTTGGGAAGAGAAAGGTTGAGGTGTGGTTACAGGTTAACATCTGCCAGGCTTGGGCATCCCTGGGTGAGATGGACTCACTGTGGGTCGACCTTCTCCCTCCATGGAGGTCAGGAGCACCCTTTGTTCTGGCTTACATTTACTTGTGTCATCCATGTTGTTCCAGGCTTCCAATCCACATGTTCTTTTACCTAGATTAATTTAACAAATGTGCACTGAGAGCCTGCTAAGCTCCTGGCACGGGGCAGCCCTGGACTCTGAAAGCCCAGGGCTAAGGTGAGAGGACGATAAGAAAGCAGACAGCAACCCTGCAGTGAGGAGGCGCTGAGGGGTGTGCTCAGGGAAGTGGAGGGGGTGGGGCAGGGGATTACAGGGACAAACAGCAGTCGTGGGGAACCAGCTGAGCCCCAGCTTGGGAGGGAGATATGAGACTAAGGTGTGTCCACAGAAGGCAGGAACTACCAGAAAGACTGTTCCACATTGCCCTTTGGGGCTGGGGACCGGTCCTGGAAGCTGGCACCGCGGTTGGTTGCCCTAGGCGGGGAACAACTGGCCTCTCCTTGTACTCTCATCTCTTTTCTGAAAAAAACAAACATGTCCACCGAGCTCAGGACACCAAAGCTGGTGGGCAATGCAACCTGAAACAAGCTAGTGGGACGCTGGGGGATAGTCTGGTTTTAGGGTGGCAATAAAGAGGTGGGATGGCCAGGGCGAGGTAATCAGGACACCTAGCCTTTCCCTTTCTCCTGCCAGGTGCAGTTTACCCACGTGTTTTGGAGGTACTGGCTGGCTCACCTTGGACTTGGCTCACTGGGCACTGGCGCCCTCTGGTGGCCACCATCGCCAGTTTTGAGCTTCTAGAACGGAGCGCTGAGTGAAGGTCTACTCACCCCAGACCCTGAACCAATGCCAGACCAGAGCAAGCATTCGCTATACTACTAAAGAAAAGTCTCTCTGGCTGCAACCATTAACCAGCATAATCTCTGGGAGGCACCGGCCTTGTGAGCCCCTCCCCTGCTTCCCTCATGGAACATTAATGGGCTCAATCTTACGGAGGTCTGTTGGAGATGGATGGCCGCATCGTGCCCAGAAGACAGTGGTCCCAACACTAGAGGCTTTGTGTGCTGACTCATGGGAAATAGACGCATTCAGAGCTCCACCCCACAGAAGGTCAAACAGCCCAAACTCAAGACCAGGGGAAATAAATTCTGCCAAACACAAGAGCACCAAGGAATTTGTGGACAGCCTTGAAAATCACCACACCTGCGAGAATGTGATTCTGATTGAGTAGGTGGAGGGAGGAAGCCCAAACTGCACTGTGACTTCTCATATCACAGCACTATTGGTCTGAGTGCCACATTTTGAATATCGAGGGAATTAAAGCCATGCGGAGAAGGCCAGCTCAGCCCCAGCAGGACCACAGAGCTTGCAGGAGCAGCATCCTCCGCCACACCGGCATCAGCTCTGGGCTCTGTCCAACTTTAAACCTTATTTCCCCTGAAAGGTGAGTGCGGGAATGTAAGAGACGGATGAGATGACCTTGTTACCATGTGAAGACAGGCTGTGATGGCATTAAGGATGGGGGGGGCTCAGAAAAATCTCTCTGGCCTTGTTCTGGAAGCTCTCTGAAGCATCAGGCATGGGCCATCCATTTTGAAGGGGAAGCTAAACAGCGACTAGTCCAGGTGTTGATAAAGATGATACAAACGTCCCCTGGCTACACTCTAGCAAACCAGCGTTAATATGGAAGAGCCACAGCTGGGATGCGTTGCTGGCTGGAGAGCTGGTGAGTTAACACTGTGTCAGTGATAAAGCACTCGCCTCCTAAGCCCAAGGACCAGAGTTCAGATCTCCAGCGCCCAGGTAAAAAGCCAGATGTGGCAGTGTGTGCCTATAACCCCAGCACTGCACAGGCAGAGGCAGGAGGATCTCTGGAACTCACTGTCCAGCCAGCCTAGCTGAATTGGTGATTCCCAGGCCAGGTTCAATGAAAGACTCTGTCTCAAAAAATAAGATGGAGGGGCTGGAGAGATGGCTCAGCCAGTGGTAAAGAGGAAGACCTGGGTTTGGTTCCCAGCACTTAGATGGCGGCTAACAACCATCTGTAACTCCAGTTCCAGGGGATCTGATGCCCTCTTCTGGACTCCATAGGCATTGTACGCATGGGTGCACTTAAATACAGACAGGCAAAACACTCATACACATAAAAACAAATTAATTTTATTATTTTCTAATTATTATTATTATTTATTTTTTTTTTTTGGTGTTTTCAAGACAGGATCTCCCTATAGCCCCAGCTGTCCTGGAACTCACTCTGTAGACCAGGCTGGCCTTGAACTCACAAAGATCCGCCTGCCTCTGCCTCCCAAGTGTTAGGATTAAAGGCGTGCGCCACCATGCCCGGCAAACAAATTAATTTAAAATAAATTCCTTAAAAAATAAGGTGGAAGACTGGGAGTCATGGTGGCATATGCCTTTAATCCGAGTACTGGGGGAAGGAGGGGAAAGGCAGGTGGATCTCTGTGAGTTCAAGGCTGGCCTGATCAACATATCAAATTCTAGGCCAGCTGGGGCTACAGGGAGACCCTACTTCAAAAAAAAATATTGGAGGGCTGGAGAGATGACTCAGCAGTTAAGAGCACTGACTGCTCTTGCAGAGGACCTGGGTTCGATTCCCGGCACCAGTTCCAGAGTACCTGATGTCCTCTTCTGACCTACACACGTGCAGGCAATGCACTCATACACATAAAACAATAAAATAAAATATAAAAAAAAGATGGAGAGTGATTAAAAATACCCAACATTGACATTTTGCACCCCCCCCAAGACAGTATTGTTTTTTGTTCGTTTTTGTTTTGTTTTTGTCTTTTTGAGACAGGGTCTCCCTTTAGACCCAGCTGGCCTGGAGCTTGCTATGTAGACCAGGCTGGCCTTGAACTCAGAGAGATCCTCCTGCCTTTACCTCTGGAGTGCTGGGATTAAAGGCGTGTGCCACCATGCCTGTATCGTTAATAGACTGGGTTGAAATCTGGTTTTGAATACAGCATAGAACTACACAACTTCATTCTGCTTCCATTGGTCATGTGGCCAAAAAAATGCACACTGTTAAACTGCATGTGTCAGTGGGTTTGGCTACATTCGGAAGCTTATAAAACAGGCACCACTGATTCTGCAACATTTTCATCATAGCCCAGGAGCTCACGTCTATTATTCAGGGGCTACTGCTCGTCTCCTCCCACCACCCCCAGCCCAAGAACACACTAACTTCCTCTGTCCTGGTTCTGACATTTCATACAAATGGAATCCTAAGTAACCTCTTAACCTGTTTTTCAACTTATGGGGAAACATTCATAATGTAGCTCTGCCACTTAATCATTGAAAAACACACAGTTCAGGGAGTTCACAGTGTTGCAAACCACCACCACCCTCACCCAAGATTCCTCTCATTCTGCGGTGCTGATACCTGGAGCCAGGTTCTAAAGTTCATCCTGTCACCGCAGGGACCCACACTCCATTGCTCTGGGCGGCTGACTACATTCCAGGCTTTCTGGACAGCACTATTTGTTCGTCAGCTTATGGGCATTTGGGTTGTTTCCACTTTGAGCTCTCAGGAATAAGGCTGTCCTGGGCACTCAGGTTCAAGTGTGTGTTTCAACATGTTTCCGTGTCTGTTGGCTTTATATGTCTAGGAGAGAGGTTGCTGTGTCACATGATAACTCTTCACAGATGAGGAAATGCCAGACTGCCAAAGTGGGTAACAGTTCCAGTTTCTCCACATCCTTATCAACACTTGTTATCTGCCATCTTGGATTTCCCTGACTAATGATTCTGAACATATTTTCCTACGCAATTAGCTATAGATACGTATCTCCTCTGGAGAACTGTCTATTCCAATCCTTTGCCTATTTTTTCAATTGGGCTATTTCTTTTTATTGAGGTATAAGTGCTCTTTATATATTGTCGACAGGAATCCTTTATCAGACAAATAATTTGTACCTTGTCTTTTCTACAATCTTGATGTGTGGTGTAGCTTTTTAATTTTGATGGAGTCCAGTGTTCTCTTGGGTCTTACTCTGTTATTTTGGGGTCTGAACCCAGGGCCTCTTCCACCACTTCCAGGCCTCTTTTGATTTTGTGCTTCTGATGTCATACCTATGAAATGGTGGCCTAATTCGAGGTCACAAGTACATGTTTTCTTCTCAGAGCTTTGCACTTTTTTGAGTTAATTTTTTATGTGCTCTGGAGGTAAGGATCTCTTGCATATGGAAGTTCAGGCTACACGTTTTACATCAGTAGCAAAAACACTGGAAAATCGTCCTCTGTTTCTCCATAGAGGCTTGAATCACGGTGAGATGCACACAAGACTAGTCGAGTTAACCAGTTATTTGAAAATGCCTTTGAACTAGGGAGTGCTATTTCCTCCTTCAATCCCATTGGCTGTTTGCTGAGCACCTCTTCTGTGCCTGGGAGTGAAGGCAAGATTTGGGCCTCACAGAGCTCAGCAAGGAGAGACAGACACTCAGCTTGCTGAGGGCAGCAAGTGCTAGACCACCCAGGCTTGCAAAGCCAGGGTGGGGCAGGCGGAGTGCAGGTGGGGTTGATCCTGTCAGCGAGGCTGGATTGAGAAACATCTAGAAGGCTGAAGCTCTGTGAGGGCATTGCCAGGGACAGGTCAGAAGGGCTGGTCTACAGTGGCTTCATGCCTTGATGCAGTCGTAACCTGGCCATTTTGAACAATGGGGGAAGTAGCTCCTGGGGGCAGGTGGGGGCTGCATTTTGCCCTGCCCCTTCCTGTTTCCTTCTCTCTGCCAGGGGGTACAGAGCCCCCCGCCCCCGCCCCCTCCTCCAATGGCTCTGCTGCCTGAGCGATGGGCCAGGCTGCCGCTGCTGGAACCTCGGCCAAAGTCAATGTCTGTGCCTTTAAGTTATTCTCAAAGAGATTTTGGTTACAGAACAGGAAAGTCCCACCACAGCGGCCACGTGGGAGGTCACGTGGGAGTTTGTACTGGGCGGGTGGTGAGGGATTTGATCCCAACAGTCTTTCCAAGTAGAGGGCACAACCACTGTACAGAGCAGCAGGCTGGCATGTGCCCGGCATCATGAGGAGCTCAAGGTGGCCAGTGGGTGGGGCAGAGTGAGGTGGGGACAGGCCCCTCCCCAGGGCCAAGTCACGAGTGGAACCGGATCCACCACCATGTGGACTTGCAGGAAAGCTGCTGGGAGGTGGGAGCTGTGGGGACTAACATGGTGCACACTCGTGGGGTCATGTTGCTGCCGGGGAGAGTGGATTGTGGGAAGGCAACAGAGTAGAGGGTAGGAAGGAGGCTTCCCGAAGCACCTAGGCAGCATGGAGGGTGGTAGGAGGGTTTGGAGGAGTCCCCAGACGCCAACTACAGGAGGTGGCAGAGACAGCTGATGGAGAGCATGGTGGCCTGAGCACCAGAGGACTGGCGGTGGCCACCAGTGTCATGGGGCCACCGGGACAGACTTAGCGGTCCAAGGGAGGCAAGGGGTTAGCTGGGGAGCGTGGGGCTCAAATTCTGTTTGCGTTTCCAACTGGAGGCATTAAATAGACAGCTGGAACACAGGAACCGCGGCTGATAGGTGCAGCCAGACAGCCTGGATTGGACAGACAGCCAGACAGCCCGGATTGGAGGACGGACAGCCAGACAGCCTGGATTGGAGGACGGACAGCCAGACAGCCCAGATTGGAGGACGGACAGCCAGACAGCCTGGATTGGAGGACGGACAGCGAATGGGTGAGCTGCAGCTGAGATAAGAGATGAGTGGCAGCCGGGCGTGGTGGCGCACGCCTTTAATCCTAGTGCTTGGGAGGAGAGGCAGGCAAATCTCTGTGAGTTCAAGTCCAGCCTGGTCTACAGGGTGAGCTCCAAGACAGCCAGACCAAAAGCAAAACAGAGAAGAGTGGCTGGAGGAGGCCGAAGACTGCTCCTGCTGCGGTGCGGATCTGTTTTCCTCATTCTTCAGCAGCCTGAAAGCAAGGCCTTCCTCACCCTCTCTGCTCCCCGTCTCCCTCCCACTTTTCTTCCTATAAATGAGCACCTACTGTGTGCCTAGAGCTGGAAATTGATGTTCTGCCTCAACAATTGTGTCTTACATAGACTAGGAAGGCCGCTAATGAAGCAGTGTAGACACACAGCAGTGTAGACACACAGCAGCAGCCACAGCTCAGCTTTGCAGCCCTTTGCCAACTATGCCAACCCAGGCCCAACTTTTCATGGTAATGCAGCACAGAAGATTCTGGAACGGAGAACTACCATTACCCCTTCCTCTCGTGTTTATTATTATTATTTTTTTACTTATTTTTTATTTTTGTCTTTTCAAAACAGGGTCTCCCTGTAGTCCCAGCTGTCCTGGAACTCACTCTGTAGACCAGGCTGGCCTTGAACTCACAAAGATCCGCCTGCCTCTGCCTCCCAAAGTGCTAGGATTAAAGGTGTGCACCACCATGTCCGGCTCCTCTCATGTTTATTACTATTACTGAGAAACACTTAGTCACAAAGTTAAATTCACTGTTTTTCTGTTTCACTGCCCAATGTGGATGCAGGAACTTCAGCAAGTGTTCTCAACCAAGTGAGCTGGTTTTGTTTTGAGACAAGGTCTTACTACAGACTCTCCAGTTTGTTTTGAGACAGGGTCTTACAATGGACTCTCCAATTTGTTTTGAGATAGGGTCTTACTACAGACTCTCCAGTTTGTTTTGAGACAGGGTCTTACTATGGACTCTCCAGTCTGGCCTTGAACCTGTAACCCTCCTGCCTCAGTTTCCTGGGTGCTAAATCTACCCAGGTGCAGAAAACACTGTATGGGGTGTTAATGCGGACTAATCCAGTGTCCAGTGTCCTCCATGCCCCAGCTCACCATCAGGCTGATGAAGGGGAGGCCCATATCAAGATGCCTCTCTTCACCTGGAGCCCAGAGTCACAGAGTCGTCACCCCAGAGCATTAGAAGCCACTCTTGATTCTGGAAATAGCCTACCAAGGTCAGCATTTTTGCTCTACAAACTGATATAATTTTTTTTTTTTTTTTTTGCTATATTGCTCAGACTGCCCCGGCTGCTACCACACTAAGGGAGCTTCAAAGCTCCAGAGGATGTTTCCATTTGAGAGAATTGCTTATCCTATTTTTTATTAATTGTTTTAAAATCTAAAGTATTTCACAAAATTATTAGTTTAATATAAAAGTTAAATTAAGTTTTAGTGAGTATGGCTCATTTGGGGGTAGAATTACTTGAGGAAATAATTATAGTTTAATTTTCAAATCAACCACAATGGGGGGTTGATGTTGAGATAGTATGTCGTGTGCCAGGCTGTCCTCCAACATGACTCAGTGCCGAGGATGACCTTGGGCTCCTGCTGATCCTCTTCCTCTCCCTCCCAAGTGCTGGGATTCCAGACCCATGTCACCATGCCTCAAGGTGAGGATGGGGTGACACTCCCCTGCCTTGGTCTATGCAGACTGGGATCAATATAACATGGTAGGTGGGGGGGCTTGAAACCACAAAAATTCAAGCTCACAGTTTTGGAGGCTACAAAGTAGAAGATCAAGGTGTCTGCTGAGGGCTGCAGAATCCCCCACAGACAGTGGTTCTGCAGCGCAGCATGGAAGGGGCCATGGTCCCTCTCTCAGGCCTCATTCTCATAAGGGCACTAATCCCTCCCTAGGGCTCTGCCCCCCACCATCCAACCACCTCCCAAGGCCCCTTCTCCCTCATTTGATCACCTTTTCGATGAAGGATTCAGGACCTATCACCTTTAGGTGAGGTTTGGGGGAATGTAACTATTCAGCCCTTCCTTCATCATAAGGAATTCTAACTATACAGTGAGAAGTTGACTTCCTGGATGGACTTCAGTCTGCCCAGTCCATCTTAAGCATCTGTATGTTTTAAATGACCTTTGTTACCTCCAAACAGAAGTTCAGATTGTGTTACAGCTGATTATCTCAGTGGTTAAGAGAATGTGTTGCTCTTCCAGAGTCTTTGAGTTTCCAGCACCCACAGCACATGGCTCACAATGCCCCAGAACTCTAGCTTTAGGGGATCAAACCCCTCTTCTGGCCCCTGCAAGCACCCACCTGGCATATACACACAGAAACATACCACATATGCATAAATAAATCTTAAAAATATTCCTGGGCTGGAGAGATGGCCTAGGGGTTAAGAGCGCCAACCACTCTTACAGAGGACCCGGGTTCGATCCCCCAGCACCCACATGGCGGCCGAGAACCATCTGAAACTCCAATTCCAGGAGAACTCCAGTTCCAGGGGAATCCAACACCCTCTTCTGACCTCCGCGGCATTGCACCACACGGGGGCACAGACCTGCATGCAGACAGTACATTCATACGCATACAGAAATAAATAAAAATTAAAAAAAAAATTTTGAAAAAAAAAATTCCTGTTTACTAATGCAGGCTGAAATCAACATAATATGGTAGCTGGGGTGGGGGGACTTGAAACAAAAAAATTCAAGCTCACAGTTTTGCACTTGCTGTGAGGTACGCATATCTGGTAAATGGTGACCTTGAGACACAGGACAGTGGGGGACCAGGACTGGAGAGTTTTATTATTGAAAAAAACAACACCCACACATAACATATTAACAAAATCCACACAATGATAATTGTACGGTTCCTTCTGTGCAGAAGTCATCTGTTAAATGACTACCATCTTTCTAGACACGGGTAAGGAGACACACTTTAAAACCTTTCTGATAAGTATATTGCGGCACTGCATCCAGCCTGAATAACTCTCTTCAATAAGGCATATGCTGGGGCCTGTGAAAATCAAAAGGCTGTGATGTAGTAACTCAGTGGTGCAGTACTAGCCAGCATGCACAGGGCCCTGAGTTTGACCCCCAGTACCCCAGAGGAAAACAAAATAAGGGGCAGGAAGTGTGCTCAGGGGTAAGGTGCTTGTCTAGAAAGCCCCTGGATTCCATCTCCAGCACTTAAAATACATCACAACCAAAGAAATATGTTGTATATGCATTTTAGACATAAAGACTCAGGGCTTACGGGGGGGGGGGGTGTTGGTCACCTCTCAGGAGAAACAAGATCTGGGAAGTAGTTTAATTGATGTTAGAACAAAAGCTATTGGTGTCCTGTGTGGTGGCAAGTACCTTTAATTCCAGTACTTGGGAGGCAGAGGCAGAAGGACCTCTGTGATTTCAAGGCCAGCCTGAACTCTACTTAGCGAGCTCCAGGCAAGCTGCGACTAAAGGGAGACCCTGTCTCTAAAAGACCAAAAAAACAAAACAACAAAAAAGAAACACCAAAAAAACCCCAAAGCTATTCAAAACCTTAGGCCAAAGCTTTGGCTGCCGAAAGCCAGGAAAGAGGCTCCTGAGGAAAGGTAAGGAACGGGGCAGGACACCGGAGCGCCACCTTAGACCAGGGCTTTGCCTGTGTACGTCCTGTCACGTGATGGCTTCCTGCCCTTCCACCTTCACTTTAAAATGTCTCTTCCTGGGAACAGGAACCCTGGCCCCTCAACCTCGGGAACAGGAGTCCCCACAGCACACAGGTAGTGCTGGGTGCCTACCAGCTCTGCGCCAAGGTCCAGGCCTGTGTCATGGTGCTCGAGCTCTTCATCCCGGAACTTTTTAATAACCTGGGCAAAGACAAGGAAGCAAGTGGGGGCAAGTCAGCACCCCTAGTCACCTGTTGGCCCACCTTATTCTGAAAGCCAAAGCTCTCACGGACTAAGGCTGAGGCAGGCATGCTTTTCCTATGACTCAGCTGTTCAGGTACAGAGCAACTGTGGGTGTGGCTGTGTTCTAATAAAACTTTATTTACAAAAAAAGGTTTGACCACAGACTGGAATTTGCCAACTTCTGATTTGGGCTTTGAAAATTAAGCAGTTGTAAGCCAAGCGTGGTGGCGCACACCTTTAATCCCATCTCTGAATCTGAGGCCAGCCTGGTCTACACAGTGAGTTCTAAGCCAGCCAGGGCTACACAGTGAGATCATGTCTCAAAAAAGAAAATAAAGCAGTTGTGGTTAAATATGATGATGGACACCCATTATCCCAGCATTTGGGAGGCAGAGGCAGGAGGACTGTGAGTTCAAGGCCAGCCTGGACTACAGGGAGGGACTTTGTCTCAAAAATAAATAAATAATAATAAATAAACCACACACATAAAAATAAACAGTTTCCTTAGAGCAGGTATGGCAGTATGTGCTGTAGTCCCCCCCACTGGGGTGGAGGACTGGGGTTGATGCAGGAGGATCATCTGTATCCAATAATGTAAGGTCGCCTAGGCTAAGCAGTTCCCGATTATCTTCGGAACATGACCTGAGGCTCTCTAGCAGTTCAGTATTCAATCTGACGGTTCATCAGCATTTCCCAGAGTTACAATGCGCAGAGGACACAGGCCTGGACTCAAGAGCATTAGCTGATATCCCACTTCCAAGCTGTGTGTCAAGGCAGATGCCTTCACCTGCCTATGGCTCAGCTTGCTCCTTGAAGTAGAGCTGTGCCTTGGCTGTCTAAGCCCTGCCGTCTCTAGTGTCCTCACTTCTCTTCTTACCAACTGCCCACTGCCCTTTTCCCTTTCTAGCAGAACACCGTCAGTCACCTGAAGCAGCTCCTCGTATTTCTCAGGGTCCTCTTCCATCAGGGTACGGATCTGGTTGTTGTAGTGATGAGCGATGGACTCCTCCACAGCCACTGTGCAGGCCATGGCTCCCTCCTTCCCCAGCAAGGCCGTTCCTGCCCCTGCAATTTTCAGATACTCTGAGTCAGCACAGGCTGGGCAGGGACATCCTGGGAGGCTTCCTGAGATGTGGGGCTGCTCACCGTCTAGGTTGGGGCTGTGCTTGTGCATCATGGAATATCGAATGGCATTCCTCACTTCTACTCACTAGATGGCAGAAGTGCCTGGTGTGATCACTGAACATGCCTTCAGATATTGCCATGGGTTCTCTGAGGGCAGAGTCACCCAGGCTTAGAAACAGATGGAGTTGGTACCACACCCCAGTAGCAAAATTATTTTTCAATGTGTTTTTCTGTTTTTTGTTTGGAAGTTTGTTTTTTTTTTTTTAGACAGGGCCTCAGTTCCTATGAAGCTCAGGCTGACCTACAATTTCTTCTGTAGCCATACTGAACAGTGCATCCTCCTGCCTCCCCCTCCTGAGTGCTCAGATTACCGGCATGTGCCCTCGCACTGGCTGCCCGAGCTCCTGCTCACAGCATACATTTGTCTCATCTTTCCTCGTCTAGGACACTTACTCTCCTCCCTCTTTAAAGCCCAAGCTGATCACAGGTTTAGAATCTGTCAGGAAACAGATCTGGGGGCAATTGAATTATACTAGCTTGTTCCTGTTATATTTACTGTACTTTCTATCTGGGGGCAATGGAATTATACTAGCTTGTTCCTGTTATGTTTGTTGTACTTTCTATTTATAAAAGTGCTGATTTTATCTTAAAGAAATTTAGGCAAAAAAATTCAGTCAACTTCAATTTAAATTTAGGGAAAGACTAAGTAAATAAAAAAGGCTGAATGAGGACATGGGAGTTGGTACCCTCATGACCCATCACTCAAACCCTGAGATGGATCAGTGGCTTCTGGATAAATACTTACCCAGTGCAAAGCCCACCACATTCCACAGGGGCATCAGAACCGTTGGCCGGACCCTGAAAGCTACCATCAGCTCGTTAAACTTTTTCAAATGTTCCTTCTCTTGATCCCACATTTTCTGAAAGAAAGATGAGAGTTGGAAGGGGCCAGCGATCCAGAGGCCACCACTATACCTGAGGGATACCACGTGCCCCACCCCAAAAGCAAACTCTTAAAGCTGAGAACTATGGTCTTAAATCTCCTTAAATATCCATGAAAAAAGGCGAAACATGAGACAAAAGAATGTCTAACAGGAAGAAGAAAGCCTGTCGGCACCTCAGTGACAGCCACCACCATGCCCCAGGGCCACACAAGTACACTCAAGACCAGGCTCCCCATGTACATGCACACGAGAAGTCAACTGGGTTCAGAGCTGGGTGGGGAAACATCAGCTACAGTGTAATTTCTTTCTAGACATCAAAGGAGAACAGACGGATAACAGGAGCCAACTTGACAGTGCATCCTAAGGACCAGTTACTCCAATCCCTGCAGTCAGCACTGCTCCATCCACACAACCACCTCGCTTATTATATATTATATATTTATTATATATTATAGAACAGGCATTTATTATTCCAGGGGATTCAGCACACCCAGGCAACCTGCACAATGGGCCCTCTGAAACCCCAGTTCTGAAGCCATGGGATATTTTTTTAAACAAATTTTTAAAAATACTTTTTATTTTTTTATGTGTATGAATGTGTTGCCTGTATGTAAGTGCACCTGTGTCATGCAATTCCCCCAGAGGTCAGAAGAGGGCACTGGATTCCCTTGGAACTGGTTGTCACATGGGTCCTCTGCAAGAGCAGTCAGTGCTCTTAACTGCTGAGCCATCTCTCTAGCCCCCTCTAAAGACACTTTATGCAGAGTACATATGGGGGCTTCATGCACACACTACACCATCTCATACAACAGACAAGCTCTGGGGATTGTGAGTCTGTGAAAGACTCTGGAACCAAGCCCAATGGAGCTGGAGACATGGTCTAAGTTGTCTGTGGTACTAGTCTCTCTACATGACTTGTTTATTCCACTCCCAAATTCAGACAGGGAAGTGGAGACCAGAGGTCACTGACTTTTTTAAGGTCACGCAGGCAGGCGGTGAGAGAGGGCTGGAAAGGAAACCCCGATCTTTATGACTACAAAGCACAGGCCTTCTCTCTGGTACTCAGTCGTAGGACAAGCTTACAATAACCAGACAGGTGGCATGTCCCCTAATAAAGTCGTTCTCAGCCTTTTCTGTATATTGGCTTCTAACATGAAATGTTAACACAGATACAGATACCGTGTCTTCCTCATACTTTTTTTTTTTTTTTTTTTGAGACAAGGGTCTCACTATGTAGACCAGGCTGGCCTGGAACTCAGAGATCCACTTGCCTCTGCCTCCCAAGTGCTAGAATTAAAGCTATGTGGAGCCATACACTCTTTGCTCTCCCTAAGAACCAATGTTCTGCTTGTGGGCAACAGCACCTCCCTTTGGAATACACAGCCAAATGGGAAGACTGCAGGCCTTCAGATCTACTCGGACAGGAGACCAGAGTTAAGACATTAGAAAGTGCCCACCTGAATGACAGGCCCCACATTGGTCCTGCCCAGTACAGCCATCTGTCCTGCATAGATGCGGTTTGCTCCGTATTCACCGGCATGATCCACTCGGATTATTCGATCCACAGCTGCCCGGTTGATATTGTTTAAGGTCATTCCTGAACTGCAAAGCCTGATGCTGATTTCTCTTCCATACGCTGAAATGCAAGTGATTAATCCTTCATTACACACAAGGAACATCGAGATTATCCTTTTAAAAAGTTATGTTTACTCTGTGTGTGCGTGTGTGTGTGTGTGTGTGTGTGTGTGAGAGAGAGAGAGAGAGAGACAGACAGACAGACAGACAGACAGACAGAGAGCAAGCACGTATACCACGGTGTGTGTGTGGAAGCCAGTGAACAATGCAGGAGGCAGTTCTCTCCTTCCACCATGTGTGTCCTGGGGACTGAACTCGGGCCCTTGTGCTTCACAGCACCCTGGATTATCCTTTTGCAGACAGAATAAAGGGGGTGCTTTAGAACAAAGGTCATGGGGCACATATGCCTGAAAGAGTACTTGTTTTTACCTGTGATATCCATACGCTGACGATTTCACCTCAAGATCTAAGTTTCTGGGGCTAGAGAGATGACTCAGTGGGTTAAGAGCACTGGCTGCTCTTGCAGAGATCCCAGTTCAATTCCCAGCCCCCACACGGTGGCTAACAATGGTCTATAACTCCAGGGAACCTGATGCCCTCTACTGGCCTATGCAACCATTGCATGACGCAGGTGCATTTAAATGCACGCAGGCAATACATTCACACATAAAATAAAAAATAATATTTTTAATAAAAGATCTAGGTTTCTGGCTGGAGATCTAGACATGCCAGGCTTGTCTTCTCACCAGACAGCCACCACGACAGCTGTTTCTAGTAGGCTCTCCACCTAGGCTGCACAGCAGAAGCCGTGGAAGGATCCAACACCAAACCATGATGCTCTTCTCCAGTCTATCTCTGGGAAAGAGCCTATGTTCATATATTTTTTTAAAATATTTTGTTATTTTATTGTATGTATATGAGTGCTTTGTCTGCATGTACATAAGTGCATCCATGCATGCAAATCATGGCAGAAGAGGGCATCAGATCCCCTGGAACTGGAGTTATAGCCATGTGGGTGCAGGGAATCAAACTAGGTCCTCTGCAAGAGCAGCCAGCACTCTTAACTGCTGAGCATCTCTGCAGCCTCCGATGCTGATATTCTGAAAACACTTGGGGCACAAATCTCGGCAGTGCAGGTCAAGATTTAAGGTTCTTTTAAAACATCTGGCCCCATTGGTCATAATGGTCCCAAGTCAGTTCAACTAAACTCTTTTTGTGTGTTTGTTTTGTTCTTTTTGATAAGATCTCCCTATATCCCAGCTACTGTGTAGACCAGGCTGGCCTTAATCTCAGAGATCCATCTGCCTCTGACTGCTAAGTGCTGAGATTAAAGGCAAGTGCCACCACACACAACTTTTAGATGAGTTTTGTTGGTTTGAACTAAACTCTTGTCTTCAAAAATGTAAGTTCTGAAGCTAGGCATGGCAACCTATACCTTTAATCCCAGCACTCAGGAGCAGAGGCAGGCAGATCTCTGTGAGTTCATGGCCAGCCTGATTGACATAGTAAGTTCCAGAACAGCCAGAGACTAAAGGGAGACCCTCTCACAAAAAAAGGGGGGGAATAAAAAATGTAAGTTCTTTTCAGGAAATTTAATGGTATACTTTACATCCTCTGATTCTTAGAGAATCTTAAGTCTTTACCCTCTGCATGCAAAGGGTCTTGTAGTAAGATGTGCTCGGGGGCTGGAGAGATGGCCTAGCAGTTAAAGAGACCGACCACTGTTACAGAGGACCCGGGTTCGATCCCCAGCACCCACAAGGCATTGCATGACACAGGTGCCCAAACCTACATGCAGACAGTACATTCATACACATAAATAAATAAATATATAAATAAATAAAATTAAAAAAAGAAAAAAAAGAAAATGGAGACCCGCGGGCCACGTGGCTAGTAACACTAACTTCACCCTGTACTGGTGGTTCTTCAAGCCTGAAACCTGCTACAGGATCTTTGCTACGATCCCCACATCTTTTTACCTCTTTCGTCTAGCCTAATGTCAACATGGAGAAATCGGTGAGTTCATCTGGGATAGCTTTGATTTTTTTCATTATGAAGGTTTAAGGAGCCTGGCATGGTGGTGCATGTCTTTAATTCCACAACCCAGAGGCAATGGATGGCTCTGCGAATTCAAGGCCAGTCTGGTCTATATAGTGAGTTCAAGGTGGAGACCTTGTCCCCCCAAAAGAAAAAGGTTTAAAGGTTTTGAACACGGGCTAAGGCTTAGTAGAATGCAGGGGTGGCGGGGGGTGGGGGTGGGTCTGAACATGTCTATCAGTTTTAAATGATTTAAAATTATGGTCCTAGGAGACAAGCCCAGGGCTTCATGCATGCTAGGAAAGTACTCTAGAGCTGAGCTGCATCCATAGTCCTGGAATAAATATCCTACTGTAAATAAAGGCACGCAGACGTGGGTTCTGCAGTGGTGTGACCTTGGTCTAGTCCTCCACTTGGCAGGCTCCACCTCACTGAGCACGCTGACTCTAGAACTGTGAGTCCAGGAACCAGACCCCAAACCTCAAAATCTTCTGCCAAGTGTAAGATACCATTTGCAACTGTGTCTTCAGATAGTGGATCACCATGGTCTATGGCCTGTGTCTCATGTGGAGAACAATTTGAAGTCTTGGACATAATCAAGTAGACTGTTGCAAATTTCTGTCTCCAAGTTTAAGGGCTGTTGCTTCTGGGCAGACTTACCTAAGCTGATGAGCTGCCTCTAGTCCTTAAACTAATCTGTGTGCTTGTTCCTTTACTTGTTAGCACCACCCCCCCAAAGCAGGTTAATGACAGAGAAAGTCAGAGACAACCCAGTACTCATTTTTTAAAAAGTTACTGAGAAGTAGCAAGGAGCTAAGCAGCTAAGTTAAGTTCAAATACACTGCTAGCTTCTAAGGTGTAATGAACAGGATTATGCTTGTGTTCAGAACACACTAGCCTGCTCCCTCAGATCCTATCACACTTCCAGATTCAGGTACTCAATAACTGATGAGGTGTGGAGGAAGGGATGAAGGCTGGGTATCACAGTATTTGCATTTATATATTTTCAGTCTCTGTCCAGTATCTATGCTAACAACCATCTGTAACTCCAGTTCCAGGGGATCTGACAACTCCTGGCCTCTCTGGACACTGCACAAGGCCTGGGCTTTCAATTAGAAAAGACAAGTCCCTGGGACAAGCAGGAAAGGAGAAAAAGTGTGTACAATCTCTTACATGGATTTGATCAAATCAGAATGGATGCTTCTTACCTCTAAAATTCCCAATAACAAGGCTATCTTTCCTTTCTAGGGGGAAACATATTTTCTCATTGAGTTACAATGAGGACAAATGAAATCAAGGAAACCAAGTAACTTTATAAATGAAAACAAATGATTCTTACTGCTACTTGTTCATTGGGCTGGGGAGCGTTAAAATTCACAACCCTGGGGCTGGAGAGATGCTCAGTGGTTAAGAGCACCAGCTGTTCTTACAGAAAACCTGGGTTTGAATCCCAGCATCTACATGGCAGCTAACAACCATCTATAACTCCAGTTCCAGGGGATCTGACAACAACTTCTGGCCTCTCTAGACACTGCACAATATGGCTGCATTTACATACATGGAGGCACAACACTCATACACATTAAATTTTTGAAAGGTTAAAAAAACTTAGGAAAACCACAACCCTGAGTCCTGACTGCACTGTCACACACTTTAAAATAAAACTGAGTAGTACCAGAAGTTCTCAAATGCACAATGCACTGCACTAATTGTGTTATCTGGGAGATTTTAAATGGGAAATATTTAAGTGGCTTGTTGATATGTATTAAAGAACATATAATAAAATGGTTTTTGAAAATTCTTGTCTAATCCATGTCATCAAGAAAAACATCTCCATTTGTATCTGGCATATTTTAAATAATATCCTAACACTTCCTAAGCTCTCTTTGCAGGAAAAAAAATTAAGTCTCGAGTTCAAACCTTTGCAGGCAGGTACACACAATAGTAACTAATACTGTTTCAAACCTCTTGTTCTCAGGGGTGTTCTGCTGGGGTGTGTGAGTGCAGGCCTGTGTGATTTCTCATCCATTTTGGATGATTGTTTCAATGAATTTAAAAATAGGTCATAGTTATATCAAAACACATCTCAAAAGTGCACACAGTATTGTTATCAGGTAAAGCTCTTGAAAGCGGTGCCTGAAGATTTAACTTTGAAAAGATGGTCTCGATTTTCTGGGGCAACTTGGATGATAAAGGCTTCTGAAGCTACCTGAATCGAGACCATCTCTCTCCACTCCAAATCCAATGCTTCTCAAACTTTGCAGTGCATTCAGTCACCTTCACCTGGAGATCTTGTTACAATTACAGATATGGGAACCGGAGAGAAGGTTAAGAGCATATGTATGTGAAAAAAATGTATACACACACATATTCTTGCAGAAGACAGGGTTGGGTTCCCAGTATCACAACCACCTGTAGTTCCAGCTCCAGGGGAACATGCCCCTCTTCTGGCCTCTACGGGCACATAAACACACAGAGATACTCAATTATAGAAGATAAATCTAGAAATAATACAGATATCAATCGTAGGTCTGGGTTGGGACCCAAAAACCTTCATTTCTAGCAGGCTGACACTGCTGAGCCGAAGGCTACTCTGACTGAGAAGGCCCTGGGTGGAGACTACAGTGACATCCCTGGACACTCAAGTGGGCCTGGAACGCCCACCACACCTACAGTGCTGCCGCCGTCCAGAAACGGGCTGCTTAAAGGACACTCTGGGCAAGGTGGCAGAGGTCCATCCTCTTCCTGTCAAACACTTTAATGGCTCCGCCCCCAGGTTACGTCACATAGTCGCACTCTGTCGCACGCTTCAGACGTATACCAACGTCTCTTTGACCTCCGTGACCTCATCCTCAAACAAAACATCCCCCCGCGCGGAGCCGCACGCAGGCCCGCGAGCGCGCTCCGAAGTACCTGAGAGGGGCCGCCGGGCGCCACTGCGCACGCGCCACATGGAGGTAGCCACCGCCCCAGCGCCACTCATCGCCGGACTCAAAGCAGCCCTCCTTACACACGGCGGGCCAATCGTGCTCCCGACGCAGGCTGATGACGCAAGCAGACACTGCAGGACTCCAGCGAAACGCCCCGGCGCGGCTTTCATTCGATTGGCTGACAAGGACAAACGTTCTTGCCCTATTGGCTGAATTCTTGGTCAGTCGTTCAGAGAGCGAGAAGTAGTAAGGACAGGCTGCGGTGAGGGATACTGCACTGCTCTACCGAGGCCTGGGAAAGACTCCCCTTTGTGCAATACCTAGAGGAAGAGTTTTCTCCATTTGCGCCCGTCTCCACTTAAAAAGCAGTAGAATTATATACTAAAATTCACAGGCGTCTACAAGGGGGGCTGACAGCCTATTTTTTACATCGTTTCCTAGTCCTTTTCTCAGTGCTTATATTTCTACACAGAATACTTTGTGTATTGATGTATCATTCTTGGCCGTGTATATTGGTGCAGGTCGGTAGTGGAGGGGTGTGTGGGTGTTTTGAAGGGAGGGAATTTAGCAATGCTTATCAAACTTTAAAGAGGACATATCCATTAATATCTGCAGTCCTATTCTAGAAGTCTACTCCGTAGTAGAAATGATTTTTCAAGTAAATAATGTAAATGAGGGCAAAAATAAAGATGCAGGGGCTGGATGGCAAAGCCGTCAAGAGCTGTACTGGTGGATTCCCAGCACCAACGTGGAGCCTCCACAACCGTTTCTAACTCCCAACTCCAGCTGCAGGGACTTTTGGCTTTCAATGGCACAGGCACATGTAGACACGCATAAAAGTGTTTGTTGTTTGTTTGTTTTGAGACAGTGTCCCGATATATAGCTCTGGCTGGCTTGGAACTCCATATGTAGACCAAGCTGGCCTCAAACTCAACAGAAATCTGCCTCCCGAGATTATGGAATGTGCCACCACAGCCAGTGAATCAAAACAACAAAACAAAACAAAACCACCTCTGAAACCGCATGCCGGCAAGGAAATACAAAACATTGAATGGGGTACTAAGACTTTGAGACGGGAGCTTTCAGATAACATTTTGGTTTATTCATATGCACTTCCCCAAGTTTACAAGATTTCAAGATGCGCAGCAATTGTACAATAATTGAGATTACTAGTTGTTTTGTATAAATCTCCAGTGTTCAAATTAACATTCTACAAGATAAAATTAAGATAAACCCACACACTTAATATTAGCGACTGTGAGAGTAATGTAGCATTCTTGTGTAAAGCTACCCAGAGCCTCAACACCTTCAAAACCTTTGCCCTGTATCTCACATCTAAATCTGTCCTAAAGAGAAAAAAAAATCTTTTGAAAGATTTATGATGTCCTGGTTATTTATTATTGAAAAAAATCAGGAACTGTTAACTCTCGAAAAGATTAAAACTGTTATGTTCAGCCCACTGAAATTTATGTAATGAACATTATTTTAAAAGACTGCAGAGTGGGGCGTAGTGGTGCATGCCTTTAATCCGAGCATTCAGGAGGCAGAAACAGGTGACAGAGGTGATCTCCGTTGAGTTCAAGGCCAGCCTGGTGAGTTCCAAGACAGCTGGAGAGACAGGGAGACCCTGTCTCAAAATGACAAAAAAAAAAAAAAAAAGGTCGGGTATTGTGTACTAGCTCAGGCTTCCTTCAATCTCATGATTCCTGTCTCATCTTCAGGAATGCTGAAATTATAGGGCATCACACTGAGCTATTAACAAACCTTCCATAAAATAAGAAAGCACATTTTTCTTCGTAGCGTTTGATGGACTCCATACTTTGTGGGAAGCACAAAGTTTCTGAAATTTCTGAAAGACCAGAAAAAAAATGTTCCTCAATCAAATTATGAAATATAAAAGGCAAATTTACGTATTGCTTTTTGAAGGAATTGAGCCTAGAGAAACGTGTCAGCAGTTAAGAGCACTGGCTGTTCTTGCAGAAGACCAGGGTTTGAATCCCAGTATACTTGGAGGCTAAAAACTAATTTCAGCTGGGCGTGGTGGCCGACGCCGATTGTTCAATCTGCATCACTCAGCAGGCAGAATAGGTGGAATCTCTAGGACGTCAAGGCCAGCTGGTCTACATAGCGAGTTCCAGAAACAGCTGGGCGTTGGGGGAACCTGTCTCAAAAGACAAAAAAACAAAACAAAACTGTAACCAGTTCCAGGGGATCCAACGCCCTCTTCTGGACCTCTAGGTGTACTGCTCGACACTGGTGCACAGACCTAAATGCAAAAAATACATTCAAAAAAAAAAAAAATTTTTTTTTTTTTTGGTCTTTTCGAGACGGGTCTCCCGTAGCCCCAGCTGGAACTCGCTCTGTAGACAAGGCGGGCCTTGAACTCACAAAGATCTGCCTGCCTCTCTAATTTCTAAAAAAAAAAAAAACACAAAAGCCGGGCGTGGTGGCGCACGCCTTTTAATCCCAGCACTTGAAGAGGCAGAGGCAGGTGGATCTTGTGAGTTCAAGGCCAGCCTGGCCTACAGAGTGAGTTCCAGGACAGCTGGGGCTACAGGGAGACCTTGTCTCGAAAAGACCAAAAAAAAAAAAAAAAAAAAAAAACACCCCACAAAGGAACCATCTCAGAGGACCCAGCTTGTCATGTCCCCTGCACGTTCCATGCACAGGATTTGGAACACACCAATGGAAGCTCCTGGTAAAGCCCCACACTACTGAGTAGAGACTCAGAGATTCCCACTTCCCAAGGGCCAGACCTCATAGTGTCACCCTGGAATTAGTTCATAATTTGTTTATTTTCAAATACTCAACATGGTGGATATCTGCCATCAGATTTGTAGCTCCAAGAATTTACTTTGGAGTGGGTGGTGGTAGTGGGTGCCAGTACTCAGGAAACAGAGGTGGGCAGATCTCTGTGGGATCAGAATGGTCTCCACAGTGAGATCGTGGCCAGGTGAGGCTACCAGGAGACAGAGTGGAGGGGCAGAGGGGGGTGGGGGGAGAGTGAGTTTACTTTGCCAGCTTAACAGTTAGTGTAAACTAAAGATTTGTTTATCTGAATTCTCTTTACAGGATGAGACCATTTTGTGACTGCAAGAACCTGCTGTCTGCCTTAAATAACAGGAGTCTACAGCAGAAAAGGGTGAAATGGAAATGTTTGCAGGGGTTTTAAAATTCCACTTTGCAAGGCCAGCAAGATGGCTGAGTGGGTAAAGATAACAGACGTCAATCCTGATTGATGGAGTTCAATCCCCCAGGCCCACATGGTGAAAGGGGAAACTGATTCCTTGGTGGTGTTCTCTGACACACAAACACACAAGCACATAAATAATAGATAAATAAAATTTTAAAAGAAAAAATATTAGAAAAAAAGGAAAAGAAAAAAATATTAGAAAAAAAGGAAAAGAAAAAATATCCAGCTTGAAATATTTGTAATGGAAGAACAGCAAGAGTAAATGCGGGTCACCACAGCAGAATGCTATGCAGCTGTTAAAAAGAAGATGGTAGCTGCTCATATAGAAAGATCTTCAAGCTGTTATGAAGGAGAAATTCAGGAATATTTCACAATAGTACAGATATCTCTACTTCAGTATGTGACACATTTTTTTCCAAAGAATAAACAGTAGTATTGGTTTTCTCTGGTATCAGGATGGAGGATGCTTAAGATAATTTCATGTCTCTGTAGTTTGAAATGTACAAATATGTTCCTCCTTAGCATCGACAAAGGCAAGAAATTATAAAAC
Source organism: Rhizomys pruinosus (assembly GCA_009823505.1). Lineage (NCBI taxonomy): Eukaryota > Metazoa > Chordata > Mammalia > Rodentia > Spalacidae > Rhizomys > Rhizomys pruinosus. The sequence goes on along the minus strand of VZQC01004736.1, from coordinate 957,928 downwards.
TCATTTAAAGTATTCTCCAGATGTTGAAATGCTTTTCTCTAATTTTAGGATAAAGCAAAGAGCAACTTGCAGACAGCATCATAATTTTCCATGTCATTTGATTATTGATAAGAAGCTTCTCTAGGTTCAAGCACACACAATCACAGTTTAAAGCCTTCAAATAGTGTTTATTCAGTAGCTGAATGCACATGGTAGAGAGTTGCACCTTAAAAATTATACAGATATCGCCTGCTTATTAAAGTTATCAAAATATTCAAGTAAAAGGTATGCAAATTAGCAGTATAAATTAAAATGAACATGCTAATCAGCGTATTTTAGTACCTGTTTTATATCAAAGAAAAAAATATTTAAAGGCACTAGGCAAAAATGACAACAATTAGAATTTGTTTTTAAAATGAGGATGGAATGAACTTTGGGTTACTTAAAATGCATAACTATTAACAATACAGCTAAGAGTTGGTTAACAAGCACATTGCTCTCACAGGCACAGACTACCTTGTGTTACCACCTAATGGAAGAGTGGAGGAATGGCTGTGTTGGGATGATGACCCGAGTTCCATGTCCAGCAAAACATGCATGTGTGCAGGCACATGCAGACAGACAGACAGACAGACAGATAGACAGATACACACACACACACACACACACACGGGCTCAACAAGGAGTCATTCTATATACATAGATGTATAAGCCATGACAAGCTCACTTTGCTTCCAGAGCAAGCTAATCATTTTTTTTGAGAAATGAAGAAGAGGTAAAAATTCTTTTTTTTTTTTTTTTGAGACAGGGTCTCCCTGTAGCCCCAGCTGTTTTTTTTTTTTTTTTTTGTTGACCAGGCTGGCCTTAACTCACAGAGAAGCCCCTGCCTCTGCCTCACCGAGTGTGGGGATTAAAGTTGTGCACACCACACCAGGCAGGCATTATTCTTAGCAGCAGCTTTCTAAAACCTGAATCTAACATTAGATGTCAAGGTTTGGAGCCAGTGAGAAAGGAAAACAGAGGAAGGCTAAAACTGTCAGCAGCAAACTACAGCACTCCAAAGAAGACATTAGCATGAAAATGAAGACATCACATTGAACAGTAACTAGCACTTGGGAGGCAGAGGCGGCGGATCTTTGTGAGTTCCAGGTCAGCCTGGTCTACAGAGGGAGTTCCAGGCCAGCTGGGGCTACAGGGAGAACCCTGTCTCGAAAGACAAAAAAAAAAAAAAAGGTTTATAAGCCATCAAGTCTGGGAAAGCTGATAATGAGGTATTTATTGAATATGGTTTTCACTGAAGTGGGACTCTATGGGATATTGTTTCTGTGAAGTTTTGTAAAAACTTCAGGCACAGGCATTCAAAGTGTTAAGTACGGGAAAACAAAGCCTAGCCCTTTGAAATGTGGAAATGTGGGAAATGTGCATTTAAGAAATCAGAACCGAGGGGCTGAGGAGATGGCTCAGGGGTGAAGAGCACCCGCTGCTCTTGCAGAGGACCATGTTTGAATCTCAGCTCCCATATGGTAGATAAACCATCTGTAACTCCAGTTCTAGGCTTCCTCTGACTCCGTGGTCAATACACAACATGGGTCCACTTACATGCCGGCAATACACTCTTCAACATAAATAAAATAATAAGCATATTTTTGAAAAACAGAACCGGGCCAGGGTGGTGCGCACGCCTTTAATCCTAAGCACTCGGAGAGGCAGAGGGCGGCAGATCTCTGTGGGTTCAAGGCCAGCCTCGTCTACGTATCGAGCTCCAGAAGCATACTGGACTAAAGGAAAGACAATGATACTCAAAAAGAAACAAAAAAAAAAAAAAAAAAAAAAAAAAAAAACAGAAACCCAACCTCAGTTTGGTTGTCACTGGCTATTCTGATGACCAGGCTGAGCTATGAATAATTCACAGCCCCTAACATGTATCTAAAACCCTCCCGACCTCCCGACTACTCAAGGCTCTAATGCTGACTAGCCCTTTCCAGCCTGGCTCTGAAATGGTGGGAGTCAGGAGAGCTCAGTGCAAGGAAGAGAAATGGGATTTGGAAGGCTGGAAGACACCGTTTGCCTCTCAAGTTTTTATCCCTTTATAGTTTTGTCTGCTAAGTCTCGGAATTTGGGAGCAGGTGGAGCCCGAAGGCCGGTAGATAGCAGTCTGCTAAAGGCAGACTTCCCCTGTGGACCGAATGGGGCTGCAGGTGACGACTGGAAAGCTGAGGCTGCAACCTGCCAGGCTGTCCTGCTCTGAAGGCTTGAGCAGAGGTCAGCTCAGGCCCACAGCAGGGACCGACTCTCCTCCCCGCTGCCATGGAGACCTCTCACTTCTACCAGCTCTTCCAGCCTGTACACTTCAAAGATTTCTCATAAATTTAAACAGTATCAAGTTTCATTTTAAGTCTCTAGGAGTATTCAAGAAGGTCACTTACTCAGCCTGGAAACAGCTTCCGAAGTAATCGCCCTGCCTCAGGGATGAGTGAACTCTTAATTTACTTTGAAAGACGACACAGACAAGCCTTTTCAAAAAATATAAGTCTAATGAACAAAAATAAATAAATAAAAGTACTTCTCCCTGATTTTGGTTATAAAGCTTGAAAACCAGTAAGTGGTTCTTTTTGGTAGAGACCTGGATGGGGTCCAGCCTGCTTTGTCATCTGTCACTCAAAGTCCTAAGGGATGAGTCCCGTTACATGGCTTAGCTGCTTGAGGAAAAGCCCTAAAGTCTGGAAGAATTCCCACTCAGAACCCGGTTGGACGTTGTGGGATTGGCAGAGTCACACGGCCTCCACAAGCAACAGGCTGCACGTTCCTGCTCAGTCAGACTGGCTCCGGACATCCCTTTGGGCTTCTGTTAGTTTCTGGATGAGATAGCGCTTGTCACAACTCTCCTAAAAAGAGAAAGTGGGTGAAAGTCCATCCCATGTATTTGAAAACACAGTTATTTCCACCTCGCTGATCATCTCTCAGTCTGAGGGCTAAGGATTCCCGCCACTAGATTACAGTAGTGTCCTCTGGCCTGCTTTGACTGCCTCACTGTGTCCCCACCGTAGCCGACCACACTGTAGCTAGAGAAGTTCTGGGAAGGTGCGTCAGGGGCTACGGATGAACGTGACTCAGTAGAGTGCTTGCCTGGCACAAAAGCAGCCCTGGGTTCCATCCCCAGCATAAAGCAACCATAACTTAATCCAATTATGGTGGTACTGCCTGTAATCTCGGCCTTTAGGAGGTGAAGGCAGGAGAATTGGAAGCCATCCTTGACTACAATGGAGCTCAGGGCCACCCTGGGCTACGTGGAACCTTCTCTCATACAGACTGTTTTTTAAACCCCAACAGTTAAAATAGAACCCAAAATCTATCAAAGCAGCCATGTGACCCATGTGTCAAACCAGCCATGTGTCAGAGCCTCACCTTGTCCCTCTTCATCCTTCATGGCCATTCTCCTGACTTCCCAAAGTGCAGGACTCATTCCCTAACTGTGGGACCCTTACACCCCTCACCAGGACTCCAATAACTGCTGCTGCTGTCATTCCTGTCTTGGCTCAGATGTCACCTCCTTCAAACAGGCCTCTCACAGCCCCTGTCTGCACCACTGTGACCCTGTCCAGCACTCATAGTTTTCAGAACGTACCTTATTTCTTGTGCGTGTGTGTGTGTGTGTGTGTGTGTGTGTGTGTGTGTGTATGAGTGTATAGGCAGAAGCCAAAGTCAACCTTGGGTGTGATTGCTCAGGAGCCCTCTGCCTCACGTTTTGAGGCGTGGTCTCTCACTGGGATCTCCGGCTTGCCAATGGGTCTAGCAATTTACTGGCCAGTAAACAGGACGCCCTGCCTTTGCCTCGGCAGCACTGAGATTACAAATCTGCAAGGCCTCACTCAGCCTGCTGCTTGAGTTCTGGGTTGGAACTCGGGTGCTCATGCTTGTGCAGCAAGTACTTTACCAGCTGACCTATTGCTCCAGCCCAAATTGTTCTTATTTAACTATTTAGTGCTTTCATCTCCCTAAGTGCAGGAATGCATGGATTGGGTGAATGAATAAAGCTAGAGGGGGCTGGGCCTGAGGCAGACTTGTAGAGACAGTGTTCAGCAGGGGCTGTGGAATTCCGTTCCCTCCCCAGGAACAGTGCCCCTTCCTTACGCTGTCATTTTCAGTTTAGTTTTATTTTCCTTCCCCATTCTTTCTTGAGGCAGGGATGTGCTATGCAGCCCAGGCTACTCTGGAACTCAGTCCTCCTGCCTCAGCCTCCTCAGTGCTAGGGTTACAGGCACATGCTACATGCCCAGGTTCCTGGTTTAATGTCCCCGGCCTTGACCCCCTGGGCCTGTGCTTCCGTACCAGGGACAGCTGCTCTCGGAGCTGCACGACCACTCGTTTGTGTGCTCCAGCCAGGGCGATGAAGTAGAACATGACGAGGCTGCAAACAAGACAGACGGTTCATAAGAGAGAATAGGTCACCTGCAGGCCACCCTGAACCACCCAGCACTCACTGGGGAGCCTGTGTCACCTCCAGGAGACTAAAAGCCAAAACAACATATTTCATCTGGACTAAGTTTTCTTTTGCTAGAGGAAAGAAGTAGGTAAAGAAGCCGTCTTGCTGCTCCTCTGGCCTGGGCAGAAGTGAGAAGAGGGAGAGTGCAAAGTCAGCTCAGAGTGTCAGTGCCTGCCTGGCCTCAGCTTCCTCATCTGTGAAGTGGAAATAATACAGGAAACCCAGTGAGAGAACCCAAAGGTTTTTGGTTTTGTTTTTTGTTTCTTTGTCTTTTCAAGACGGGGTCTCCCAGTAGCCCCAGCTGGCCTGGAACCCACTATGTAGACCAGGCTGGCCTCGAACTCAGAGAGATCTGCCTGCCTCTGCCTACCTCTGCCTCCTGAGTGCTGGGATTAAAGGCGTGCACCACGCCCAGCTAAAACTCAAAGATTTAACTAAAAGCAACCAATAGTCAGTTGCTGTCTTTTCTGCAGCCAGGGACAGCAAATGGGAGGCAAGTTATCTTTGGGGAGAGTAACGGGGGCAGGGACATGCAGAGGGGAGTCCCAGCAAGAAGTAGAACTCATTTACGGAAGGAGAAACTGTTTCCTGTTGGGTGTCCCTAGACGGGGCTAATAAAATGAGCAACAGATAACCAGGAGATCCTGGAACATTGATTGTGGCGGATTCTAGAGGTCTACTGTGCGCCTCAGGCCAAGAACAGTCAAATCAGAGTGGATGCCTAGTACCAGGGGGAGCCGGCCAAACCACAGCTGGGTGAACTTTACCTCAGCCCCTCACAGCTAAGACAAGGCCGCTCGTGAACTCCAGGCCTCCTACCTATCTTTTCATTCCCCTCAACAAGGAACCAGGAGTCCTTTACACATGTTTTTTAGAAACCTCTATCTTCCATTAGAGTGGGCTCTCACTGGACTGCTATCTATGCATCACAGGATCCATGTGATTTCATGAGTTAGAACATAGAAGATACAGTAATAGTGGAAGAAAAGGTAGATATTGGTATTTTCTTTCAAATTCTGTAAAACTTGGGACTTGGTTTATGACAAGGAATTTTTTTAAATTTTTATTTATTTCTCTATGTGTATGAATGTACTGTCTGCATGCAAGTTTGTGCACCCGTGTCGTGCAATGCCGCGGGTCAGAAGAGGGTGTCGGATTCCCCTGGAACTGGAGTTCTCCTGGAATTGGAGTTTCAGACGGTTCTCAGCCGCCATGTGGGTGCTGGGGATCGAACCCGGGTCCTCTGTAAGCGCTCTTAACCGCTAGGCCATCTCTCCAGCCCCCGACAAGGAATTCTTATTCTTTAATCACACCACACCCTCTTAAGACTTTTGTTTAAGGACAGGCCCTTGTGCATTCCTGAGCCTGAGGGTAGTAGAACTCTGCTCCTATCCTGCTGATTCTTTTAAAGTAGGCAACCAGGAAAGACTGTGAGGTGGCACCCACTTAATTCGGAAAAGAGAGTCTTCCTGCATTAGGGATAAAAGCCTCTAAAGTTACAGCTTTGATCTGGAATGCCTCCGCAGACTCTCTTACTACAGCACGGTCCCCAGCAGGTGGCGCTCTGGAGAGATGCTGAATCCTGGAGGGAGGAAAGTAGGTCTTGGGGCGGGGCGTGTCCTGGAAGGGGACATTGGAACCCAGGTCCTCTCCACTTCCTTTGCTTTCCAGGGGACATGACGTGAACAGGTTTCCAGCACCACACGTCCCACCGTGATTTACTGGGTCACAACAGAAGCCTCCGTAACCCAAGGCAAACAAACCTTTCTTCCTAAGCTGATTCTCTCCTGGGTATTTTGTTACCGTGGAAGAAGTGTACTAACACATATCCTCCATTTTCCAAGGTGGAGCCCCACATGCCTCCATGGGAGACACTGGTGGGGGCAGGAAGGCTGTGACTCACCAGAGGATCACGAAGAACGGGACCGCAAAGGCTTCCGACGTCACGCCGTGGATGAGGGTCTGCAGGGAGCTGGGGAAGGTGCTCACTGTCTGCGGGATGACCTCCCAGGTGGTGTTGAAGTTGGTGAAGGGGCCACAGGCTTTCGAGGAACGGATGCTGCAGGGCAGAGAGCAGGGGGCTCAGGGAGAGGTTCTCAGTGCAGGGTGAGGAGCCCACCTCAGCACCCCAGAATGTCACTTTATAATTGCCTAACTCCAGAAGTTTGTGGAATATTCTGGTCAGAAATGCTGACCATGAAATTCCATCAAATTTCTAGGTCTGGCTTCAGTTGACAGGACACTCAGGACAAAAAAGCAGTTTGAATGACAGGGAATGAAATAATCAGGAAAAGTAGGGTGTGGGGTTACATGCCCCAGTCTCTTGATTCAAGGGCGGGGAAAACTGCTTAGACTCTTCAGAAAAATCAAAAGACAAAGATGTAACAACTGAAAGCAATGGGAAGCGTTTGAAAGATTCATGTTTAAAACAATACCGGACTCTGGTAGGGTGCTGCTTGCCTTGAATCCCAGCACTTGGGAGGCAGAAGCAGGCGCATCTCTGAGATTGAGGACAGCCTGCCCAGGAGCTCCAGGCCAACTGGGGTTAGGCAACAAGGACACCCTGTCTAAAAACAGTAAGTAAAAAAAAGTAGAAAAAGTCGTGGGACAGCTGAGACACGTGTGTGTGTGTGTGTGTGTGTGTGTGTGTGTATGTGTGTGTGCGCGCGCGCGCGTGCCCGTGTGTACAGATGCATTCCCCTGTGCATGTGGAGGTCAGAGGTCACACAGGTCAATGTTGGGCATATTCCTCAATTGTTTTCCACCTTGGTTTTTGAAACAGGGCTTCTGGGTGAACATGGGACCTGGAGCTGCAGTTCTGACTGCTGGTCAGTGAGTCTCTAGGCTCCATCTGCTCTGCTCCCCATCACTCGGCGTAACAGACATGCAACACCACACTGTGCCCAGCTTTTCTGTGGTGCTGGGGATCTGAACTCAGGTCTTAATGCTTGCTCAGCAAGCACTTCCCCACTGAACCTGATCCTCAGCCCCTGGTGTGACGTTTCTTAGGTCAAGGTGTCACGACGGATAAACGAGGATTTTTTGTTCTTGAGAGCCGCATGCTGAAGTTTGTAGGGGTGAAGGTCACATTAAATCACACACACACACACACACACACACACACGCATGCTGAAGTGTGTAGGGGTGAAGGTCATGTTAAATCACACACACACACACACGCATGCTGAAGTGTGTAGGGGTGAAGGTCATGTTAAATCACACACACACACATACACACACACACACACACACACACACACGTGCGCGCACGCGCGTGCGCTCGCTCACAGGCACACAAAACCAGGTGTGGTGGTACACACCTAGAATCCCAGCACTGAGGAATCTCACTGAGGCAGGAGGGTCACAAGTTTGAGCCTAGCCTGGGCTACATAGAAAGACTTTGTTTTAACAAATTCAAATCAAAATATTAGAAGAGTTTTATATGTGCTGGGAGTATTTTCTTTTCAACTCAGCTTTCTTTGAGTTTTTATAGGACATGTGTTATAAAAATATATCACATTACTAAAAATTCTTATAAATCTGGAAGAAAAACTCAAAAGTTTCAAGCTTTTAATTTAAGAATGAATTAACAGAATTCTGCGAATGTAGGCAAGGCTTGGAAACCTACAGCCACAAGCCAAATCTGGTCCTCCTTTGTTTTGTGTTTTTTTTTCTTTTTGAGACAGGGTCTCCCCATAGCCCCAGCTGTCCTGGAACTCACTCTGTAGACCAGGCTGGCCTTGAACTCACAGAGATCCGCCTGCCTCTGCCTCTGTCTCCCAAGTGCTAGGATTAAAGGCGTGTGCCACAACGCCCGGCTCCCATCTCCTGTTTTTATAAATAAAGTTTCACGGTCATTAGTTTACACACAGTCTGTGGCTGCTTTCATAACAGCAGACAGTGGCCGATGAGGTCATACACTGCAAAAACCTTGAGTTCTGACTTTCAGTCTTCATAGCAAGGCTCTTTGGCCTCTGGGCTGAGTGGAAAGAGCTCAGGGATGGAGTTACTAATGCGAGGCTCCCACAGGGCACTCACTTCTGCTGTCCCCAACTCCACATTAGGCCTTACATTCCAGGCCCTTCTGAGTTGCCTTAAGTCACCAGCCTTGAGCACCAGGCTGCGCACATAGAAGGTGCAGAGCAGATGTCTTCTGAGTGCAAGATTCCAGCAGGAATAAGGCACATCAGTGCTTCCTTCTGATTTCCCTACACTCCAAGTCTTCTACAACGAGCATGTATTGTTTTGGTGTTCAGAAACAAGCAAACAACTCCAAAGGAGACTAGGAGAGACACTCAGAACAGGAAGGCGGTAGGAAGGGCCTGACCATTACCAAAATACTACACTGCAGGTCCCAAGTTCCAGAAGTGGAACAAAGCACTCCAGCTTCCAGAGTCGTAACAAAGCTGGGTTTTGCTGGGCATAGTGGTACATTTGGAATCCTAGCACTTCAGACTGAAGTAGGAGAAACAGGAGTTTGAGGCCAGCCTGGGCAATAGAGTAAAATTCTACACCAAAACCATGCAAACAAAAATCAAAACAAAATAGAAATAGTGGAGCAAGCACAGCCAAATGTACTTATCGACTGTGCAGGCAGAACATTCAAGAAAAGCCAAGGAAGATCAGGGATCCTTGAACACAAAGAGATATACATCAGGAAGTAAGGGAACATTCTAGAAAACAAAGCAATACTTACTGCGACATGCTGATTGTCAAAGGAATTATTGCCAAACACAGCCCAATCAACAATACCAACAGGAAGAAGAAGTTAGTATTGGATGCTCTGAACTGCCTGGGAGAGGGTCTGCAGGTGTAAAGAAGACTCAGCTAAGGGAAGAAAAAGGAGTGTTAGCATGCTGAGGCTGGGGGGCGGGGTCTGTGAGCACCATGCGCAGGTCATGGTGAGCTGGAAATGTGTCTAACCCACAGCATAGTATTGCACAGATCAAAAAACGTTTCACTCAGATTTCAGCTTTAGGGGATTCATGTTGATGGGACGATGAGAAAAAAAATGCACCAAAAGACATTTACTGCTACAACTGTTCAATACAGGAAATAAGTCAGAAGCTACCAAGCTAGCAAGGGGGAGGTCCTTGATGTGCAATGGAATATCATACAGTCCTGTAAAAGGACAAGGGCCTGTTACATACCAAGTGTACTGTGGAAGGCACATGCTAAATTTCAGGACTCTATATATTAGCCCATTCAAATTGCATTTTGTTATTCATCGGGGTATAAATATATGTAAGTGGATCTACAATAATCTATGCCGACCTAGGTATTTTCCTTGATTATTTTAAAAGCATGTAACTTTTCTTATGTATTAAAAATAAATACTCGGGGCTGGAGTGATGGCTCATTAGTTAAGAGCGCCGGCTGCTCTTGCAGAGGACCCGGGTTCGATTCCCAGCACCCACATGGTGGCTAAGAACCATCTTTAACTCCATCCAGTTCCAGGGGAATCCGATGCCCTCTTCTGACCTCCATGGCATTGCATGACACAGGTACACCAACCTACATGCAGAGAGTACACTCATACACATAAAATAATAATAATAATAATAATAATAATAATAATAATAATAAATTTTTAAAAATTGAAAATAAATACTTGCAGCCAGGCGTGGTAGCACACATCTTTAATCCCAGCACTCAAAGGCAGAGGCAGGTGGATCTCTGTGAGTTCAAGGCCAGCCTGGTCTATATAGTGAGTTTCAGGCCACCTGGGGGTAAAGGGAGACCCTGTCTCAAAAATACCCCCAAATAAATAAATAAATAAATAAATAAATAAATAAATAAATACTTGGAATTTTTCCAGGCAGGTAGCACAGAACTCACAGAGATCCGCCTGCCTCTGCCTCCCAAGTGCTAGGATTAAAGTTGTGCACCGCCAGGCCTGGCAAACCTTGGTAGGAGCATGCAGCCTTCTGAATGCCGTAGAAGCCAGAATGATGTGAGTTCCAGGCAACACCCAATGTCCTGCCTGGGCGGTGGGCAGTGGGGCCAGGCTAGAGCCAGTGTTCCAAGCAAAGCCTGATGGCTTACTATACTATACACAGGAGATCACCGGACAACAGTGTTTTCCTGGGCTCATGTCCAGATCCAAGTCTCCTCTGATTAACATCTGCTAAACAATGACATCAGCATTTGTCCTAAAGCCAGGCATCCAGGAGAAAGCCTGGCCTAGTGCAAGGCCCCTGCTTACCAACTATACCTGGGTTCAAAAGTCAGGGACCCTGGGCTGGAAAGGTGGCTTAGGGGTCAAAAGCACTTGCCATTCTTCCTGAGGACCTGGGTTCAACTCCTAGCACCCACATGACAGCTCTTCCAGCCGTAGTGGGCATTATACATATACTAGTATACATACAGGCAATCAAAACACCTGTATGAATAAAAACAATCAGGGGTCCCATTAAACTATATTGTATGAAAATTGCAAAAATTCTATAAAAAATACATTGTATGAAATTCTCAAAGAATTTTCAAAAAGTTCAAAAAAATTTTTAATTAAAAAAAATCAGGGATCACTCACTCACAAGCTGTGTGACCTGGGAAGAGTTAACCCCCTGACCTCCAGCTTACTCCTTCACAAAATGCTAGGGGGCTACTCCAGGGCTGGGGCAGGCAGCACAGGACAGTTGGTGGAGAGGGGGGCACTGTTGGCACATCTGCCATTATTATCTGCTAGTATCACCAGGACCATCATGAGTGCTATTAGTATTTCTGTACGGGAATTCCCAGAACTAGGTCAATAAATGTTGGGCTTCATCTGAGTGTATAGCTCAGTAGCAGAGCGCTCACCTAGCATGGTTGAGGCCCTGGGTTCAATCCCCAGCACTACTAAAAATAAATCAAAATAAATGTTAAGCTTATTAACAAAGGATAACTTTGGGTAGAAATTACTGTGTATATATTTACTTTATTAAGCAGTTAATAATGAGCATGGCTTGCTATTAAAATAACGAACAGGCAAACAATCCAGGCAAGCCAGCAGCCTGCAAGACCACTTCACACACCAGGGCTTCCACAGGCCCCAAGCCCTGAAGAGCTGGGCATGGATTCTAAAATACAAACCAAGATTACAAACTAGAAATTAATAAATCCTGAATCAGAGATCACTGACGCTTGATTGGTTGCCGAGATTCAACTCAGTTATACATAAACGGTACATTTAAATCAAAGGAACAAAACAATTCTCAAGATTAAAATAGTGCGCCAGGCATGGTGATCCACACCTGCAACCTTCGCACCTGAGAGCACTGGCAGGAGGGCTGTGAGGCTAAGCCAGCCTGGGTTACACAGCAAGACCCTGTCTTAAAAAAAATTGAAAATTAATTGAAGTCTTCCCCCAGAATAATGTATATGACTAAGCGATATTGTTTGGGGGCCGTATAATTAAGACGTGACTCGTTTGGAATGGCTTTAAACACATGAGTGCCTAGGAAGGTCAGAGACAGTCCAGGATGACTGGGGACACAGCTCTGTGGCCCAGCGCTTGCCTAGCTGCTGGAGTCACTGGGTTCCCATCCCCATTGGTACAGCCCCACTTCTCCTCACCTCTTTCACATAAAAGATAATGACGAATTTCAGGGTGGCAATTGCAGGGAGCAGCGGGGAGAAGAAGGCTCCGATCCAGCAGATGGTCTGCCCGTACACAATCCCCAGGACATTGTCAGGGATGGAGAACTCCTGCTGTCCCCAGCACTGGATCAGCTTCGAAGAGGAGCAGTAGGTCACCAGGAGCCTGGAGACAAACCAGGTGTTTTCTGAGTGACCAATAACTGACCATAGGTGCCTGCCAAGGTCGTAGAAGTGATTCTACGACACCAAGGCCATCTTCATGCCAACTGCCTCATGTGTGTTGTGTGCATATGTATGTGCATATACTGTATGTATATGTGCGTGTGTGTGTGTGTGTGTGTGTGTGTGTGTGTGGTGTCTGTGGGTATGTCTATGTGTTCATGTATGCCTGTATGTATATGTGTGTGGTGTCTGTGTGTGGGAGCACCTTTGCTGGTGGGTGTGAGCACTACGTGAGTGAACTGTGGAGACCACAGACTGACTTCAGGTGTCTTTCTCAATCGTGCTCTACCTTATTTTTGACACAGACTCTCTTATTGAACCTGCTCCTCTCCAACTAGTCTAGACTGGCTGGCCAGCCAGCGCAAGAACTCCTTCTCTGGGTCCTCGGGGCTGGGATTACATGCAGGCACTGCCACAGCTGGCTTTTATATGAGTTCTGGGGATCCAAATTCAGAGCCTGTTTGCACAGCAGGCACTTTACTGCCTGAGCCAATTCTCCAGCCCAAGGTTTCTTTTTAATATTTTTAATTAAAAATTGCATGCATTTATTTATTTAGGGGTGTGTGTGTGCGTGGGCGTGCGTGTGTGTGTGTGTGTGTGTGTGTGTGTGTGTTTTCATATATGCCAAACTGAGTGTGTGGAGGTCAGAGGATAACTTAAAGGATTCAGTTATTTTACCATATGGGGCCTGGAGTTTAAACTCAGGTCATCAGGCTTGGTGTCAGTGCCGTCACCTGCTGAGACACCTCGCTGGCCTGAAGTTTCTTTTTTATTTCTTTTTAGGGCTCACTGGACCTCTAGCCCATATCCGCATTATCTACATGACATTTTCTTGGGGTTTGGTTTTATTTTGCTTGTTTTTGTCATGTTAAGCTGTCTGGCTGCCTGGAACTCTAGGATGCCAGGTGCCGGGATGGTGGCCTGCATCGTCACTCCAGGGAGCCTTGAATGTGTGGCAAATGAAGAGATAGTAAGAAAGGAAGATCCCGAAACAAAACAAGAATAACAGTCGTGAAGATCTCGATGGAGATGGTTGTGTGTGTTGACTTCTCTGCTCTGGAGGGCACTCTGATGTTGCTCTCTGCTGTGGAGGGCTCTCTGATGTTGCTCTCTGCTGTGGGGGGCTCTCTGATGTTGACCGCTCTGCTGTAGGGGGCTCTCTGATGTTGATGTCTCTGCTGTGGGGGACTTTCTGATGTTGACCTCTCTGCTGTGGGGGGCTCTCTGATGTTGCTCTGTGCTGTGGGGGGCTCCCTG
>VZQC01004736.1:918520-941733 GCA_009823505.1 Rhizomys pruinosus | reverse complement strand
CTGATGTTGACGTGTCTGCTGTGGGGGGCTCTCTGATGTTGCTCTCTGCTGTGGGGGGCTCTCTGATGTTGACGTCTCTGCTGTGGGGGGCTCTCTGATGTTGACGTGTCTGCTGTGGGGGGCTCTCTGATGTTGCTCTCTGCTGTGGGGGGCTCTCCGATGTTGACGTGTCTGCTGTCGAGGGTGCTTTGAGCTCTGCTCCGTGCCCCTTGCTTGCTTACAGCCCAACTGTGAGGTGGGTCCTGCCTAGGCTGTGTCTCAGGTGAGAAACTCAGTGGCTCTTACTCAGATAAATAGCTTGTACAAGGTTTGAATTTAGATGAGAAAGTGTGGTATCCATGCCCATAGTGTGTTTCTGTTGGTAAGGCCTTGGCTACAGCAAGGGCAGGAAGTCAACCCAGGGAGGCTGAGTGGAGGATGTGGCCAATTCCACCCTGGGTACAAGGTGTACCACTTAAAGGTGGCTATGGTGTCAACAGCCTGGAGCGTTTGAAAGGCACTGGATGTCCCAGTGATTACAGCATCCCCCCTGCACTTGTGGGGAGCAGCTGTGGATGAAGCCTCCAGTCATGGGGTAGTGGTGACAGGGGTCCCCACACTTACTTCCTAGGGAAATCCACAAAGAGAGTCACAGCCAGGATGATGATGAAGTCAAAGATCATCAGTTTGTACATTTCCTGTCCAACCTGCGTCTCCCAGCACTGAAAGGGAAGACAGGAAGCACACTCAGATCCCACCCAGGCACAGGCGGCCAGCCTCCTCCCAACACTCTTTACATCAACCACACAGAGGTCAGCATCCAAGGCCTTGGCCGTCCCCAGCTTGGGACCAGAGCTGCGCTGCGGCTGGAGCCACTGCAGAATGGCCGGGCGACCAGGCGACCAGGCCGGGCTCCGGCTGTTCCCTCGACTCACTGGATAGAGTTTCTGGTTATAGCCACAGAGTTCACATGTGTTGTCATCGCAGGATGTGATCTTGGAGCCCAGTGTGAACACCAACACGCAGATGGTGGCCAGCCGCATAAAGACGCATCTGCAGCGGAGGGGAAGAGAAGGCATCAGCCCCCGCCCCCCGGACCTAGTGCTAACATGCACCGAGATGCTTTCTTGCAAGCAAACTCGAGCAGAGGCAGAATTTCTACAAGGCATCCATTAAGGAAAGTTCTGGAGGTAGATGGTGGTAGCAGCTGTACACACTACAGGGAAACAGACAAGGGTAGTGAATCGTACACATTAAAATGGTACCAATGAAGATGGGCATGGAGGGTCACACATTTAGTTCCAGTACTTGGAAGGCAGAGGCAGGCCTGAGTTCTTACATTGTGAGTTCCAGGACAGCCAAGGTTACATAGTAAGACCCTATTTTATATATGTTAGAAGTTTTTTAAAAAAAGATTTCACTTTTTAGGGGGCTAGAGAGATGGCCTAGCGGTTAAGAGCACCAACTGCTCTTGCAGAGGACCCGGGTTCGACCCCAGTGCCCACATGGTGGCTGAGAACTGTCTTTAACTCCAGTTCCAGGGAATCCGACACCCTCTTCTGACCTCCGTGGCATTGCACGACACGGGTGCACAAACCTACATGCAGACAGTACATTCATACATGTAAAAATAAAGAAATAAAAAATTTTTAAAAAGATTTTATTTTTTATTTGTGTATGTGTATATCTGTATATGTGTGTATGTGCACACCATGGGTACAAAGAGAGTGTTGGATCCCCTGCAGCTGGAGTTACAGACAGTTGTGAGCCACCCCACATGGATGCTGGGATCTGAACTCAGATCCTCTGCAAGAACAGCAGCACTCTTAACTGCTAAGTTATCTATCTCTCCAGCCTATATACAGGCGTGACAGCCCACGTCTGTGATCCCAGCTCAGGAGTCTGACGAGGCCAACCTGGGCAGCAAAGTTGCGACCCTATCTCAAACAAATGAAAGAAAGGAGAGGAAACTAAAAAGGAAAGGAAAGAAAGAAGGAAGAGAATGCTGGCAACTCCTAACTCAGTTACAAGGCAGTTGTGACCACACTATACATTCCTGAAAACACAAATTGAATTGTGTATTAGAACAACAAAAAACAGGTCGTTGGCTCAAACTGTGAGAACTCTGTGGACTGATGAATAGACAGATGGATGGATGGATGGATGGATGGATGAATGGATGAATAGATGAATGGAAGGATGGGAATGGATGAATGGATGGATGATGGGTGGATGAATGGATGAATAGATGGATGAATGGATGGATGATGGATGGATGAATGGAAGGATGGGGATGGATGAATGGATAGATGGATGGATGGATGGATGGATGGATGGATGGATGGAAGTGGCTCCTAAGGGATGCGAGAAGCAGGAACACAGCACCACACATGAGCTTTCCCAGGATGCGTCACTGAAAAAGGACCTAAAATTCTCCTGTTAAGAAAACCACAAAATGGGCTGGAGAGATAGCCTAGCGGTTAAGAGCACCAACTGCTCTTGCAGAGGACCCGGGTTCGATCCCCAGCACCCACATGGCGGCTGAGAACCATCTGTAACTCCAATTCCAGGAGAACTACAGTTCCAGGGGAATCCGAGACCCTCCTCTGACCTCTGTGGCATTGCACGACGCGGGTGCACAGACCTACATGCAGACAGTACATTCATACATATACAGAAATAAATAAAATATAAAAAAAAGAAAACCACAAAAATACACAGGAGGAAACAAACTTAATTTAGAATAAGACACATTCTATGGGACAAAGGCCAGCTTCTCCCTCAAATCAATGAGGCAGAAGATCTTAAAAGAATAAAATGGTGGGCTGGAGAGATGGCTCAGTGGTTAAGAGCACCGACTGCTCTTGCAGAGGACCCGGGTTCAATTCCCAGCACCCGCACAGCGGCTAAGAACTGTCTTTAAGCCAGGCATGGTGGTGCATGCCTTTAATCCTAGCACTCAGGAGGCAGAGGCAGGCAGATCTCTTGAGTTCAAGGCCAGCCTTGTCTACAGAACGAGCCGGCAGTTGCGGACAAAAAAAAAAAAAAAAAAAGGGAAACGTTAAAAAGAACCAAAAAAAAAAAAAAAAAAAAAAAAGAATAAGTGAGAACTAGAACTACATCAGTGGAGGCATTAATTATTGTGGCAGGTAACAAAGCCTTAGGTTTTAAATTCCAGAACTGAACAATTTACATAAGTAAATGGATGTAAGATACTTAGAAACAAGCCAGGCCAGTGTTGTTCCTGCCTGAGAGAAGAGAGAGAAGCTAATAGATAGCAATGAGAGAGAGAGAGAGAAATCACACTTCAGCATGTGGAAGCTTTTATGTTTCTGACTTTGAACTTAGCCCACCGGTGCCACTCCACTTGGAGACCTGGCTCCAATTTTGGAACTGTGCAAAGCTCAGCTTACATAAATCCCCGAACCCCCCCAGATGAACGACTGGGCCCAAACGTCACGACTATAACTAACGGGATGAGCTGCACCTGGAACACCTTCCAGTGTTCCCAGGGCTGGAGCCACAACACACAACCGAGGGGTATATTCAATTGTTCTCGAATAAGCTTCAACCATAACTTACTGTTAAAAGTACACACTGCAATTATCCCTCATCTTTGTTCCAGTCCGTGTTGCATTTGATCTAAAATGGCCACCCAATTTTTTAATTTCAGTTTATTATTGATTTTTATGCGTTATGATGTACATTGTCTGCCAATGTAGTTTGATATCACCTTGTTGTTGTGGCCATGCTGAGGACTGCCATCGCAAGAGGGTGTCAAATTCCCCTGGAATCTGGAGTTAAAAAGATGGTTCCTAGCCACCATGTGGCTGCTGGGAATCGAACCTGGGTCCCTCGCAAGAGACAGTATGGTGCTCCCAAACCAGCTGTGACCATCTCTCCAGCCTGGAGACCCCCATTTTTAAAAGCCCATTAACGTCTAACGTGTTGTGCATATACTGTTGGGTGTGTGGTCATCCACTGGAGTTTGGCTCAACTACCAGGGACCACACTCAACGAAAACTGACTCTTCCTCTCCCAGCAGCTAGCAATTGCCAACTGCTCCTAAGCTAGGCAGCTTGTGCCCGCCTCCCTTCCTTCATGCTGGGATCTTGTTCAGCTTGAGCATGCCCAGATCTTGTGTGCGCTGTCACAAGCACTGTGGGCTCGTAACTGCAACCACCCTTGGGTTGTTGCAGTTGTTGGGTCAGGAAAATACTGCCTCATTGTAAGTAGAGGTGAGGCAGATCTGGGAAGAGCTGGAGAAGGGCAGATGAATGTGATCAAAATACAGTGTACGAAATTCTCAAATATCAGGGGGCTGAAGTGATGGCTCAGCAGTTAAGAGGACTGGCTGCTCTTAAAGAGGACCTGGGTTCACTCCCAGCACCCATGTGGTAGCTAACAAACATCCATAACTCCAGTTCCGGGGGAACTGATGCCCTCTTCTGACATCTGCAGGCATTATAACTTGGGTGCACTTATATACATGCAGGCAATACACTCTCATACATATAAACTAAAAATATAAATAAATATCAAAGAAATTCTAAAATATTAATAAAATAAAAATGTTTTAAATTAAAAATAATAAAATGGAAATTACTTTAAAATAAAATTTTCAAAATGCAAATTTTGATGTTTTGTGTAGTTTAGAAAAGACACAAATGCAGTCAGTGTGGGGTATCACATCTGTTGTCCCTGAACTTGGGTGGCTGATGCAGGAGGACCTAGAATTGAAGCCATTAAGGATGTAGTAATTGTGTCTTTTGTAAGTAACCGCTTTTCTTTCCTTTTTTTTTTTGTTTTTGGTTTTTTTTTTTTTTGTCTTTTTTGAGACAGGGTCTCCCTGTAGCCCCAGCTGGCCTGGAACTCATTATGTAGATCAGGCTGGCCTTGAACTCACAGATATCAGCCTACGTCTGCCTCACAAGTGCCACCACACCCGGATCTTCTTTCACGATAGTGAATCATGTAGCCATGTACACAGCTGTCCAGCATAAAAGCTAAATTCCTCAGCCTTCTTACCCATAAGACTACACAGTGCAACCCATCTTTTTTTATTTATTATTTTTTATGTGTATGAGTGTACTGTCTGCATGTAGGTTGGTGCACCCGTGTTGTGCAATGCCGAGGGGGAGGTCAGAAGAGGGCATTGGATTCCCCTGGAACTGGAGTTAAAGACAGTTTTTAGCTGCCATGTGGGTGCTGGGAATTGAACCCAGGTCCTCTGCAAGAGCAGTCAGTGCTCTTAACCGCTAAGCCATCTCTGCAGCCCCCGAGCCATCTTTGCTCATTTGTGTGAACTCACTGGATTCTGCTTCATACCTGACAATTCTGGCATTTTTAGAGCAGCTATGTCCCTAGGGCCACATCTTAGGCCTTTGGTAAATATAGAAATCAAAACCATAATACTGAAAAATAGACTCTGACATCAAAGACCTTTCACTGAAAAGTCACCTCAGCTCAGCAGGAAAACTTGCCACAATTGATTAGCAATGTCTGCTATGGGCAAGTAACTGTCAACCTAGCATGCCTGCAGTTAGGCTTTACCTAAGAATTGTCAGACGGATCTCAAAGCCGGGGGAGTAGTCCTCATAGTGTATGATCCTGGCGAAGATGATAGGGGTGATGAAATTGGCCAGTGTGATCACAATGGACGGGAGGTACAGAATCAAGAGGTTCTCCCCAAAAACCATCTTGTCGATTTCCTGGGAAGGGAACAGATGCACTGGTCAGGAGGACAGCAGGGAAGTGACTACATGAAGGAACTGAACTGAAAAGAATTCAATTGTGCACAGGGGGCAAACAGATAACACTTATCATCCAGTGTAGCAGAGAAACATAAGCAATGTCCTTTATTTACTGATTAATTTATTTTAATTTTATGTATATGGGTATTGTTTTTGTTTTATTCGGTTTTATTGATGTAGATGAGAGTTTTACCTGCCATGTATGTCCATGTACTCATGTATGCAATGCCCATGGAGGCAGAGAAGAAGGCATCAGATCCCTTGGAACTGGAACTACAGATAGTTGTTAGCTGCCATGTGGATGGTGGACCTACCTCCTATCTTAAAAGTATACACACAGGGGCTGGAGAGATAGCCTAGCAGTTAAGAGCACCGACTGCTCTTGCAGAGGACCTGGGTTTGATCCCCAGCACCCACATGGCGGCTAAGAACCATCTGTAACTCCAATTCCAGGAGAACTCCAGTTCCAGGGGAATCCGAGACCCTCTTCTGACCTCCGCGGCATTGCACGACATGGGTGCACAAACCTACATGCAGACAGTACACTCATACACATACAGAAATAAATAAAATTTAAAAAAATGTGCACGCACAGATGCCTAGTACCATGCTAGAAGAAAAATGAATGTTACTGAGTTTATTTAAGGTGAAATATACAAAATGTTACATAGTCTGTATGAATGGGCAATTCCAAGGACTTTCAAGAATGTAGTAATAATTCATTTATTTTTTATTTTATTTTATTTTTTATTTATTTTTCTCTATGTGTATGAATGTACTGTCTGCATGCAGGTCTGTGCACCTGTGTCATGCAATGCTGAGGAGGTCAGAAGAGGGTGTCAGATTCCCCTGGAACTGGAGTTCTCCTGGAATTGGAGTTTCAGACGGTTCTTAGCCGCCATGTGGGATGCTGGGGATCGAACCCGGGTCCTCTGCAAGAGCAGTCGGTGCTCTTAACCTCTAGGCCATCTCTCCAGCCCCGTAATAATTCATTTATAATAGCCATTCTCTGCTTTCATCGCAGTGGATTGTTTAGCCATATCTAAGTATCTATATATCTATCATCTATCTATCTATCTATCTATCTATCCATCCAAGATAAATTTCTTAGCCTTTCTTGTAGCCAGATACAATCATGTGTCTACATTCTAGCCAAGGAGATGGGAGAGGTTTAAGTTAAAGTCTACATCTCATTCTTAGGGAAGATATGGGTCAGCCCCGGCTCCATCATCTTCCCTTTGACTAGAATGTGGACACAGCAATGAGCAATTCTGTACCCAGGAGAGCCACAGTCTATGAATGGCTGATCAAGCCACAGGATGGATGGAATTGGGGCTCCTGATGTTTGACAGCCATTAGACCAACTTGAACTTTCCATTTCTTTCTTATTTATTTTTATTTTATGTGTGTAAGTGTTTTGCCTGCATGTATGTAAGTGCAAGCCTGAAATGCACAAAATGTCTTATCAGAATGTTGTGGAGGCCAGAAGTGGGTGCCAGATCCCCTGGAACTGGAGTTCCGGATAGGTGTGGATGTTGGGAACCACACCTCGGTCCTCTTTGACAACAGCCAGTCCTCTTAACCACTGAGCCAATTCTCCAGCCGAACTTTTATTTTCCGTATTTTTAAGTTTTTTAAAAGATTATTTATTTGAATGTATCCATCCGTGTGAGCATATGCCATGTGCAGACAGGTGTGGGTGGAAGTCAGGCGAGGGCACGAGAACCTCTGCAGCTGGAGGTACAGGCAGGTGTGAGCTACCTGATGTGGATGCCAGAAATCAAATGTGTCCATGTGAGCATATGCCATGTGCGGACAGGTGTGGGTGGAAGCCAGGCAAGGGCATGAGAACCTCTGCAGCTGGAGGTACAGGCAGGTGTGAGTTACCTGATGTGGACGCTAGAAATCAAATGCAAGTCCTCTGGAAGAGCAGCAAGTGCTCTGAACCACTGGGCCACCTATCTATCCAGGACCCCAACTTTTTTTTTAGATATGGTATTATTGTGCAGTTCAGGCTGGCCTTGAATTTGTGATCCAGCCTCCTGAGTGCTGGGATTATGAGTACGTACCACCATATTTGGCTTTTCAACTTGGAGGGTTTTTTTTATTGTTTTTTTATGTGTATGAGTGTACTGTCTGCATGTAGGTTGGTGCACCTGTGTTGTGCAATGCTGCGGATGTCAGAAGAGGGCATCAGATCCCCCTGGAACTGGAGTTAAAGACGGTTCTTAGCCACCATGTGGGTGCTGGGAATTGAACCTGGGTCCTCTGCAAGAGCAGTCAGTGCTCTTAACTGCTGAGCCATTTCTCCAGCACCTCCCCCCCCTTTTTTTTTAAAACT
Source organism: Rhizomys pruinosus (assembly GCA_009823505.1). Lineage (NCBI taxonomy): Eukaryota > Metazoa > Chordata > Mammalia > Rodentia > Spalacidae > Rhizomys > Rhizomys pruinosus. The sequence goes on along the minus strand of VZQC01004736.1, from coordinate 933,660 downwards.
ACTGCTTCCTTAGGGATCCAAGGTCCTAGCTATTAAGAGTCAGAGATAAACACAAGCAGTCCAGCCTATATTCAAATATTGTGAATTCTAGGAGAAGTAGGTATCCAAACACAATTTTAGATGATTTCTAAAATTCCTCTTCCAATTGGAAACTGATGACCCGTATTTCAGCTCTCAGTTTTACCAACTAAACTTCTCTCCATGTCAAGAGAGAAACGGCGCTGGCTTTACCACATAGGCTGGCAAGCCAACTCTCTCAGCATACTTACTTTCTTCATGTGCTCTTGGGAGAAGGCGGTTGCTAAGTAGATGGCATAAAAGCAGGCCACCAACACAGCCAGAACGATACAGTTGAGAAATAGCCGCAAGGAGTAAATGCGGATTGTCTCTTCCAGGGTCCTCTCTGCAATCTTCTGCCGTATTCTCTCTTCCTCCAGATCTGCCTAAGGACCAAAGAGAACTCATTTCCTCATTTCGATGAAACAATATTTATAATATGCCCACAGACTTCTGTTAAATATTCACATTACCCAAGAGACCTTCGCCCACTAAGTTGCACTAGATCTCACATGTAATAAACCCTGTGTCAAGGTAGAACCTTTTTGAAGACCACATTTGGCTTTTCAATAAGTGTGTAAGCTCAACCAGAATTCATTCATGGCATTACACATGTGTGTACATATACTGCAACATTCATTTTTAATATTTTATTTATTATTTTTATGTGTATGAATATATTGCTTGTATGTATGTGCACCCGTGTCATGCAATGCCCATGGAAGTTAGAAGATAGCATTCAATCCCCTGGAACTGGAGTTACAGATAGTTGTTAGCCATCATGTGGATGCTGGGAGTCAACCCAGGTCCTCTGCATGAGCAGCCAGGACTCTTAACCACTGAGCCATCTCTCTAGCCCTGATAATGCAATATTTCTTTACACAGTGTATAGGTGGATGTCATTATTATTTTATTTGTTCATTTATTTGAAAATTGAACCCATGGCTTTGTGCAGACTAAACAAGCACTCTGTCATTGAGCTTCACCCCCATTCCTTAAAATGTTTTTATTATATTTATTTGTGTGTGTAGGGGTGTCATCCACACTGTCTCTGGGGAGGTCAGAGGACTGGTTGAAGGAAGCAGTTTTCTCCTTCCACCATATGAGCCCTGGCATCAAACTGAGGTTGTCAGACTTGGCAGCAAGTATCCTTGATGGCTGAGCCCTCTTGCCGGCTCTCGTTTTTTAAGGTTTCATTTTGAGTCTGGTCTTGCTAAATTGTCCAGGCTGGTCTTGGACTTTCCATCCTTTGCCTCAGCCTCTCAAGTAGCTGGGATTATGAGTGAGTCCTGCTATGCCAGATTGGAATGAATAATAATAAAATATGGTAATAATAGTATCTATATACAGGTTATATTATATCTCCATTCTGGTATCTTCTGCTTGCTCGATGTATTTATTTATTTATTTATTTATTTGGGTTTCATGTGTATGAGTGTTTTGCCTGCATGTAAGTGCACCGTGTGTGCAGTACCTGAAGAAGCCAAAACAGGGTGTTGGATTCCCTGCAACTGGACTTATGGGCAGTTGTTAGGCACCATGGGAGTTCTGGGAAGCAAACCTGGGTCCTCTGCAAGAACAGCAAGTCCTCTTAAGCACTGAGCTGTCTCTCCAGTCCTTAGTCTCTTTTAACAAGATAATCTGATTGTTTCACATTTACTGTAATGAATAATAGATTTGATCCAATCACATCTACCGTACTTCATTAAACTTTTGATTTTCTGCCTTCTTATTTTCAGTTGGGTCTGACCAATATGCTCTTCATTTTTTTCTCTATTAATTTGGAAGTTTTCCTGTTGTTTTCAGTTCTCTCAAATCCATTTTACTATCACAGCACTCCCTCATTCTCGTTTTTCCAGTGAGTAATGTCTACAGCAGCTTCTGACTGGGTAGCAGAGTAACAGTGCAAGACAGAAAGGGTGGAGATAAGACCCCACCTCTGCCAGGTTCCCCCCTCCATACTGCTCCAACCTCCTTCCTAGTCCCAGGTCCCCAGCACCACTGTTTCAGTTCAAGGTGATCAACTGATGAACGATTTGCTATGACAACCTCTTCAAAACAACAAAGGGGAAGCTTTCCGACACAGCCACCAGGCTGCAGTCTCAGCCTCCCAAGACCTGGCCTGGCCGCTGAGGACCCACCCTGGGGACGCCTGGCAGCACTCACTCGGAGCTCATACCGCAAGCTGCTGTGCTTGAGCTCAGCCATGTTGTGGTTGGTGATGCAGAAGTCCCAGCCCGCGAAGATCTTGTTACAGTAACTCTGGAAGTGCTCCTCGCTCCGAATCAAGTTGATTTTGAACCCTTCCACCGACCTGACCCCAAAACACAAGTATTCTTAGAATAGCAGGAAAACAAAAACGGACCTGTCTGGGATATGCAGGGTTGGACGTGACTACCTTGTTGGCTTGTTTTGACATGGTCAAGTTCCTTCTAAATATGTGTGGCAGCCTACATAGTATCTCAGGATTGAAAATCATTTTCTTTTATTCATCCAGTAACTTCTCTCACAGGTATAATAACACAGCCTAGAGATGACACAGGGTCTAGGATTCCCCTCACCCCTTCAGTGCCTACTCAACTCCAATGGCTTTCTTTTCTTTCCACATACCTTCAAGTATCTGCTTGCCCCAAGTCCTGTGCACTTGGCACTTCCCAGTGTCTTCTCTAGGGAGGGCCTTCTCCCTGACTGTCCCTGTAGGTGGCTCCTTCCCAAGGTATATTTGGGACGTGGAGTCTCCTAAAGACCCACATATTGAAAGCTGGGTTCATACTCTGTTGCTCTACTGGGAGCTTCTGGGCCCTTAAGGAGCAGGGTGATGGAGGGAAGGTCATCAGGGGTATAGTCTTGAAGGGGATATTGGGATATCAGTCCGTCCATCCTTTCTCTTTACTTCCCAGCTTCTCTGGGGTGAACAGGTCTCTTCCCTTTGCATGTGATACACTCTACTTCTCAAGCAACAGGATCAAGCAACCATGGCATGAAATCTCTGAAACTATGTGCCAAACAAACCTTTTCCTCTCTTTTTTAGTTGACTGTCTCGGGTATCTTGTCATAGTAACAAAAATTTACCATAGTTCAGGTTTTAGGTCAAATACCCACTCTAAAATCCCCCTCTAAAGTTACAGCTCCTGCTTCACACTGGCCCCTTTACATCCTCCACAGGGTGAGGCCTGCCCTACAATTCTTTTATTTATGTGTCGGAAGTTTTGGTCTTATGATTTTATTTTTTTATTAGTAGTATGTGTTTGAATGAGGTGCACGTGCATCACAGCACACACATGGACAGGTTCTGGGGACTGGGTCCTCTCCTTCTACCTTGTTGAGGCCTCTTCTCTCCTCCCCCTCCCACCCCCCCCGCTGTGTTCTCCAGGCCAGCTGGCCCTTGAGCTAGCCAATTGTCCTGCCTCTGCCTCCCATCTTGACAGGTATGCCAGTGCACCTGGCTTTTCTGTGTGGCTTCCAGGGGTCAAACTCGGGTTGCCATGCTTGTGTGGCAAGGCTCAGCCACCTTACCAGGACATTTGATTTCAAAAATTGCTATTTGAATTGTTGGTTTGAGTTTTATAAAACATCACTAAATGAATTTTGGCTTGGGATTAGACTACAATTTCCAGTCATTTCTGAAATAGCCCTGAACATCATTTTGTCCTTTTGTACTAGTATTTACATGAAGCAGTGTTCATAGCACTAAGGATTATAAAGTCAGAATATCAAATGACTTTGAAAAATGCTGATGATGGCCTATGTCCTGAAGTCTCAAATGCTTACTACAATTTATTTAATAAAAATAAATGAGGGGCTGGAGAGATGGCTAGTGGTTAAGAGCACCGACTGCTCTTGCAGAGGTCCCGGGTTCGATCCCCAGCACCCACATGGTGGCTGAGAACCATCTGTAACTCCAGTTCCAGGGGATCCGACACCCTCTTCTGACCTCCGCAGCATTGCACGACATGGGTGCACAAACCTGCATGCAGACAGTACATTCATACACATACAAAAATAAATAAAAAAATTAAAAAAAAAATGAAGTGAGAACAACAATGGAAGGTCTACCCCCAGCTTTAAGATCTAATAACCATAACGATGACTGGCTTGGCAAACTATATTGGGGTAGTAGTGGCACATTTATCTTGGGGATAATCAACAGCTATTTAATTGGACTTGGAACCCTCTTAATGAGAGGGAACTCATGTGATACTGTAAACCTAGCCAAATACAGACGGCTGGAGAGATCTTAGCAAAAACCTTAAGGCTTAGAGAAAACCTTAAGGTCTCTAATTACAAATGTAATTTCTTTTTTTATTATTTTATTTTTGTATGTGTATGAATGTACTGTCTGCATGTAGGTCTGTGCACCCATGTTGTGCAATGCCGCGGAGGTCAGAAGAGGGTCTCGGATTCCCCTGGAACTGGAGTTCTCCTGGAATTGGAGTTACAGACGGTTCTCAGCTGCCATGTGGGTGCTGGGGATCGAACCTGGGTCCTCTGCAAGAGCAGTCGGCGCTCTTAACCGCTAGGCCATCCTTCCAGCCCCAAATGTAATTTCTTACTGTATGCTAAATATGGATCCTTATATTTACAGATGAGTATACCAGTCACCACTCATCAAAGCTTCTTTTGCAATGGACAGAAACTATTTCAGAGTCCCACAACTAGTCACACAGAGATTTAGTGTCTGTTAAATGCCCAACCCTAAATGACACATCTACAATGGAAGCTCTACACCTAAGGCTCATGGAACATAGTGGAACAAAGGGAAGAGAGAGCACTAATGCATCTGTTGACTATCGTCAATGAAGCTCTCTCGTGCAACAGAGGCAATGATCACAAATGGCCAAAGCGTAGAGAACAAGAGTCTGTAGAGTATGGGTCCCTGAACAGAACTATTTAACTTCATCCACCCAGGGCGACAGAAAGACTGGAAAAACTGCGGGGGGAGGGGGTGCATGACCATATGGAACAAAGTTCTATGGGCTCCTGGGACTTTGCTCATATGAACCCACATGGTGTGATGCACGCAAGACCCATGCAAACTCAAGCAGACGAAAACCCAGCATAGAACTGGGGAATTGGGCAGCAGACCCCAATCTTAGCCAAACACTCATCGGCAGAGCTGATCTTCTTTAAGGGAGTAACTCTAGCATGGCTGAGTAGACACCCAGTGGATGAAATTGCACAGAGGGACATCTGGGTGCACTAAACTGACTTGACAGGCCTTAACATAAACGACAGAATGCATGAAATCTGGTGGAGGGTGCCACTGGGGGAGAGGGACACAAAGATGATTAAGATGTTACATATGAAAAACACAAAAATTCAATAAAAATAAATAATAAGTAATTGGAATAGTATACAAGTTTGCTTCTGTCCTTAATAATGCATACTAAAGAATTGTTTTAGGGCTGGAGAGATGGCCTAGTGGTTAAGAGTGCTGACCGCTCTTACAGAGGACCCGGGTTTGATCCCCAGCACCCACATGGCAGCCGAGAACCGTCCGAAACTCCAATTCCAGGAGAACTCCAGTTCCAGGGGAATCCGACACCCTCTTCTGACCACCGCGGCATTGCACGACACGGGTGCACAAACCTGCATGCAGACAGTACATTCATACACATACAGAAATAAATAAAATTTAAAAAGTATATCCTTATGATTCTTAAAAAAAAGAATTGTATTAAAGTGAATTTATCAATTATTATCAGTAAATGTCTGATTTGTATACCTATTTTATATACCTACATACCTAGATCATATAAACATTTCTCAGGTGAACAGGGGTCAGAAGTGGAGAAGTTTAAGAAGCCCTGTCTAGGGAGCTTAGGGAGCACAGGCATGGAGGAACTGTTGTAGTCAGTGTACTGTCTCAGCACACAGACTAAACTACTCAAGGTGGCTTATCAAATGCATGCAGATTTCCAATCCAGGGAATTTATTCATTGATTGATTGATTGATTGATATTGCAATATTGGGAATTAAACCCAAAGCCTCTCCCATGCCAGGTTGATCACTAACCCCTAACCCCTTCCTCAAAAATTCTATTTTGAGTCAAGGTCTTAAGTTGCATAGGCTGCCCTCAAACAGGATTCTCCTGCCTCAGCCTTCTGGGTAGCTGGGGTGATAGGTGTGCACTGCCATGCCTGGTCAAGAGCTTTAGTTCAGAAGGTCTCTGTGTTGTCCACAAATACAGCTTCTGCTGTGTTCGGGCCCTTGTTCTGTGGGAAGGTTGTTGACAGTATTTAGCATTCCCCTTCTTTCTTTGGAATTGCCCTATGACCCATGTCAGACTTCTCATCACCGTGCAATACAGCTTAAAGGAGGAATGGTGCACTTGGCTCACAGAGCCAGAGAGCTCAGTCCATATGGGTCTGAGGTGATGATGTAGAGAGGGAGAGGGAGACACATCCTGAAGGCCAGGAAGCAGAGAGGGAGGAAAAGGAATGGGACAGAGTATGTCGTCAGAGTCACACCCCCAGTGGCTGACCCCCTAACCGATCAGCTATGAACTCATCAATGGATGCTTCCACTAATGAGATCCAGTAACCACCCAGAAGCACCATGAAGCCCTCAACACATGAGCCTTTGAGGATGTTTCCTACTGAAACTACAACATGACTAAACTAACCAGAGGGTGGACATAAATCATTAGGGACTCATCACAGCCTCCTGCCCGTGGCATCCTGAACATCAGACTTAGGAACCTGAATAAAGCAAGGCCAACGAAGCCTTCCAAGGACTTCTGCACCTGTGACCTGGGACTCATAGCTGACAGAAACTGAAGGAAATGGCTGTATACAAACACTCAAAGGGAAGACCTTGCTTCTTGGTTTGTTCATAAGATACAGCTGTCTTTGTTCTTCCCAGAACTGAGTCATCCTCTCAGTTTTCTGTGCCACCAAATTCCCTGTTGTTCTAGTTAGCCTAAGTTGGTTTCTGACACGTGCAACCTGATGGTGACCTAGCTAACACACCCTCCACAGAACAGGTGAAGCCTGTGGGGAAGTGGGATGTGCGCTGTCCGTGGGGTGTGCGCTGCTGTTTGTTCCCACTTCCTCCTGGTCTCGATGGAGGCACTTCACTGTCCTTTTCCCTGAAGCCCACCCCTGGGTTCTGCTCATCCTCCAGTCCATGGCTTCCAGAGCCCACAGAGCTGTAAAAGTCTCCAGCTATCAGGGCTGCTATCCACCTGAAATGCCCTTCCAGGCTGCCCTGGGTAGCAAAATCTGGGCAGGTTTGGAACCTTTAAAGGCAGTACTAGAGTACAGAAGTTTGTCATAGGGCCAGGCCCTTGGTTCTGGTGTGTGTTTCTAGCTTCCTAATTCAGCATCATGTAAACATGCCTCTGTCTCACCCCTCCCTCTGCCACACCTTCCCCAGTGGGAGGGACTGAAGTTCCTTGAAACTGTGAGCCAAAATAAAGTTTCCCTCTCCAGAGTTGTTTCTGTCAGTATTTGGTTCTAGCTGTGAGAAAAGTCACTATGACAAAGGATAGTCACAGAGAAAGACAGCCAGGTGAACTCACCTTTTCACTATCCAAAGAAGGCTCAAGGCGAGGTAGGCAATGGTGCTTATCAAATAAGCCAGGGGCAGATCATAGGTGAAGTTCTTAAACTTCACACCATCAATGGTGTAATATCCATAAAAAAGGCTGGTCTCCTCTAGGAAGCCCTGAAATAAAGCCAAGGACATGGTCAGGTGGGTCAGCTCAGGCAGGCAATCGAGAGAGCCATTTCTGCCTCCAGGAACCCACACGGCCCACATCCTCATTCCCCTATAACCCTACATACCAGAACAGCCCCTGAGGTATGTGGGGTGCTCAGTGGGGAATAAGTGACTGCTAAAACCAGATCATCAAAAATAAGTGGTGAGTGCCAGGCATGGTGGGGCACACCCGGAGCAGAGGCAGGTGGATCTCTGTGAGTTCAAAAGCCGGCTCTAGATTTGACTTGAAATTTTATATAAAATGCACAAAGCATCAATAAAAATTGGCTTTGGAAAAAATAAAATGATTTTTTTCCATGAAAACCATGTATTCTGGCATCATCTGAATAAGAAAAAATTTAAATAGAAACGAATGTGGAAAGAGAAGACCCCACATTGTTTGTCTTCAACTCTTTCAAAGGCTGCTTATCTAGCAGAAAAATCCAATCCTATGACACTCTTGATGTTGCTCCAGATTGCTATCACAGCTGTCAACCTCTCCCTCTGAGTAAATCACAGGGCCCAAAGTCCATGGGGCCTGGACAAGAATCTTCCTGCCCTCAGAATGAGCTTAGCTAACTGATTTCAGAAACGTCAAGCTTGTGGCCCTTGTGTCTGGCCCACTTTTTTCCTCTTGGGTCTACTTAAATTTTAGTTAATAGCAATAAAGGTAAACTCAGTCACAGGAGCCACATCTCAAGTGCCGAATAGCCCACTGCCTTGGGCATAGCAGATGCAGGCTCCACAAAGAGCACAGACAGTTCTTTTGGGCAGGGAATGGTGAGATGTGCCTTCCTGTACTGAGCATCTGTGATCTTGGGGTGCTAACTGTGCTGTAAGTCCTTTACATAAATGCAAAGGTTATGATGTAAAGAGACTATCAGAAATGTCCCCTATGGGTGTAACCTAAAGAAAGGGGGTACACCGTGACTTCCTGTCTTGAGAAAACAAAAAGAAGGGGAAGAGAAGGAGAGAAGAAGGAACAGGGGGAGGAGGGAAGAGGAGGAGGAGGAGCAGGAGGAAGAGGAGAAGGAGATAAGGAGGAGGAGGAGGAGCAGGAGGAGGAGGAGAAAGAACTGGAGGAGGAAAAGGAGGAGGAGGAGGAGCAGGAGGAGGAGGAGAAAGAACTGGAGGAGGAAAAGGAGGAGGAGGAGGAGCAGGAAGAGGAGGAGGAATAGAGTTGACAGCACCTCTAGTTCTTAGTCTGGTTTTGGTGTGGTGACAGTGTGACACTGAGCAAGCCATGGAATTTCTTATTAGCATAGTTTCCATTTCTCATTTGCATATATGGCAGTTGACTGCCACACCCAACAGTTTCTGGGTTGTTTTGAAGAAAATATGACTTTGGAGCTGTAAAAGCATATTTTCAAAGTTAAACAGAATGGATAAATTCAAGACTCCTATCTATTCAGAAAAGTGCACGTTCTATGACATGTCACGTTAATACCAGTAACTTCCAGAAAGGTGGCTGAGTATGTGGCTTAGACTCCTCTATCTGAACTGCTTAGAACTAGAAGGGTCTTAGATTTCAGAACTTTTCAAGTTTTGGAATCTATCCGTAGACTTCACCAGCTGAGCATCCTCACACTGGCAACCCATGTCTGCAAGTCCAGCAGACTTGGGTTTTTAGTCAGAGATGCTAACTGACAGCATTTGATTGCAGATCAGTTGGAAGGTGGCAGAGACCAAGAAAATAGGAGGAAGTAGCACGGTGTATTTCCAGAACATTCTACTGGGAGGTCAGTGGGTGAGCCCAGGGTTTGGGCCGAGCTCCTGCAAATCCTGCTCCTCCTACTGCTCTCATGCCGACACGGTTTTTGGCTCTCATTGATCTCTGAATCCAAATTGTGCTTTTTCCCATTGTCTTGCTTTGTTTAGAGACAGGGTCTTACTATGTAGCCCAGGCTGGCCCCGCAATCCTCTTGTCTCCTCCTCCCAGGTGCTAGGATTGCAGATATACACCAGTGTTCCTTGAGGACACTGACTTGCAAAGTGTGGAGGGTCCAAACAAAGGACCGAGTTAAATACTTACAGTGCCAGAAAGCAAGTCTATGACGTAACTGTAAAAGTAAATGAGCCCAGAACTACTTATTGGGTAGAGTGTGCACTGTATATCTGCAAGAAACAAAAAGGAGAACATGCGTTTCACAGGGTTGCTAACCTGTCTATTATAACTTGTGCACATAAACTTATAGGCTATTCTCCGATGCTAGAGAGCTGCTATTTGTACACTGGTGTATTGGTGAATTTGTAATTTTCCATTTTCTACTTCTAAACCCCAATGTATCTTTTCCTTCTATTTCTGTTTTCTTCTACTTCTGCTTTTATCATTTCCTTTGCTATTTTCCCTAAACAATTTGGGGACATATATCTCTTTGGTTTAGTTGTAAGTTTTTGTTAAATTGTTTTGTTTTGCTTTTCAGAGGCAAGGTCCAGATATAGAGCCAGACTAGCCTCAAATTCATGACCTTCCCACTTTAGCATCCTGAGGGCTGGAACTACAGGCATGTACCACTATGCTAAGCTAGTAGTTACAATTCTTTAAATGAGCTAGATATTCAATGGTGAGATATTATTCAAATAATAAAATAATCATCCATTATTTAATTACCCTAATTTGATGGAGAAGGAGGCAGGTTCAGAAAGGCTCTGGAAAGCTAATCAAGTAGTAGAGGGAGGGCTGGAAATCTAATGAGGGAGCATGTCTCTGAAAATGGACGTATTAGCAAACAAGAATGTCCCCAGGCAGGAAGCAGGCACTCCCTCAGTCAGAAGGTCCAGGTTATGTGAATTTTACACGTCACAGAATTAAAATGGTAACAAAGGTGAGGAAGAGGAATGTGGGGGGGCTCAGGGGTGATTCTCCAGGGTTCTGCTGAGAGAAGACAGGGCCAAGCTGGCTCTTCCACTGAGCCTAGCTCCCAACCTGGGGTTAGAGATAGGCAACAAGTGTCTGTGGGATAGGAAACCCTCCCAGTCTGAGAAGCAATGGATTCTCAGATCTCATCTTTGCTGAGACTACAAGGACATGGCTTGGCCCATAGCATAGTGTCTGATACATGACTGACAGTGAACTGATGTCAGCCTCAGGCATTATCCTTAATCAGAGATAACAGTCCTGAAAGGAACTCCAAGTGGGGAGTAGATTCCATTATATTTGCTAAATATCCCGCTTACCCACCTTCTCACTCTTCTCACATGTCCTGAACTCAGGAGGAGCCAGTGAGATGTGGAAGAAATGTGTTTATGTCATCCCCAGACAAACCTGTCAGGAGTCCACACACGTTTGTTGTGGTGGCTCCTTTTCCTGGGGTCACAGTGACAAGGCTTCCCACCAACTATGGCTCTTTGATGGATGCAGACTACAGCCTTTGCAGTTGTTTGGCACCGAGAACGAAAGGGTCATCTGTTTCTGCCCTTTGTGATCTCACACAACCTAACGGCACATCCTAATACCATCACCTAAGACTTACAGCCTAGATTTCCTAGATTCCCAGGAAAGCCTGCGAAAAGTAGATCACTGCAGAGCAGCCCATAAACTCACCCATGTCTTTGAACGGAATGATCACAAGGGTGCTGTCGGTGATCTTGTACTTAGTGAGCAAGATCGGAAGCAAAACCAACATAAAGATGATCAGGAAGATCACCAAGTTCAGCAACACCAGGAACCGCAAGAAAGAGAAGTAGGACTGGATCCCAGTGCCGAATTTCCCTGGAAAAAGGAGAATTTGGAGGCCAGTGAGGGAGAGCATTGACCAGCTACACACTGCGGACACATGGGAGGCTGAAGTGGGAGGGTTGCTTGGGGGAGAGGAGGGAGGATAGGAGGGAGTAGAGGAGGGAGGAGAGGAGGGAGGAGAGAGGAGGGAGGAGAGAGGAGAGAGGAGAGGAGGGAGGAGAGGAAGGAATGTACTCCTTTGCTATTTTCCAGTTGTGTGTGTGTGTGTATGTGTGTGTGTGTGCACAAGAACCACACCTACACTCCAGTGTGTGTGTACATCAGGAGTTGGTTCTCTCCTTTCACCATGTAATTTCACCAGGGATTGAACTCAGGTAGTAAGACTTGGCCACAAGCACCTTTATTGGCTAAGCCATCTTGACAGCCCTGTTTTACTTGGAAGCAACATGAATATCCAGTTGCTTCAACACTATTGATCACCAGCTTTGGGAAGCTGGGCACAGTGTAATGGTTACCTTTCTTGTTACTGTGGTTAAATACTTGACAAGAAGCAACTTAATGAAGGGTTGGTTTTGGCTCACAGTCTGAAGGGATACAGTCTGTCCTGGGGGTGGCCATGAGGAGAAGGCATGGGGTCAAGATGTGAGATGGCTGATCAAATGGCAGGGGGGGAGACAGGAAATGGGAACCACGTTATAAAACCTCATCCCCAGAAACCCACTTCTTCCAGTTAGAGCCCTCCTTCAAAGGCCCCCTCCAGCTGAACAGCAAGTGTTCAAAGACAGGCACCTTTGCGAGTCAAAGGTATGCACCTTTGGGGGTCACCTCACATTCAGAGCACAGCACAGCACCTGGCCTGTGAAGAATGCCTGCCTTGTGTTCAAAGCCCACCCCTGCCTCGTCCTAGGTGAGTGCACGTGGGCAAAAGTCTTAACCTCTCTGTGCCAGCCAAATGGTAAAGTGCCCACGTGAAAGGCTTTTCTAAGGACTAAGAGAAAATAGGAGTAAAATGCCGAACACGTTTTTGATGCTCAAGGAAGACGCATTTGTATTATTTTCTTAAAGCATGCTATGCTTAGTTTTCCAGAGGGAAACTCTAAATATAATTGAAGTTTTAAATGACCTTGTGAGATCCCTTAGAAATATGTTTATAGGGGCTGGAGAAATAGCTCAGAGGTTAAGAGCACTGGGTACTATTCCAGAGAAACTATGCTTAGTTCCCAGCACCCACACAGCAGCTAACAACTATCTCCAACCCAGTTCTAGGGGATCCAATGCCCCCTTGTGGCCTCTGTGGGCATTGACATGCACATGGTACACTTAAAGACAACCAGGTGAAGTACTAATACATATAAACTAAAAATAAGTATATAAAAAATTTTTAATGGAGGACACTGAGTAAGTTACTATGATATATTTTAAAAGATTCCTGTAGTGTCCGTGGAACTGGAACTTACTACATGGATCACGCTGACCTTGACCTCAGAGATTTACCTGTCCCTGACACCTATATGCTGCTCCTAAAGGTGTCTACCATCACACCCGGCTATTTTATTTTTAATTATGTGTAATATGAGTGTGTCTATGTGTGGGTGTGTGCGTGTGAGTGCAGGTGCCCATGGAGGCCAGAAGAGGGTGTCAGATTCCCCTGGAGATGGAATTATAGGTGTTTGTGATGCAGGTGCTGGGAACCAGACTCAGGTCTTTCTCAATAGCAGTTAGTCCTCTTAATGGCTGAGCAATGTCTCCAGGAAGAGAATCACTCCTTCTATATATCCTGCCATGTTCTTACAGCGTTTATGAAGCTTCCATTTCAGCAGTTCTGGGGCAAGTTATTTTGTTGCACAAAAGAAAACACAAGATGACACCAGGCATCTCCCCCGCCCCCGACACAGAAGATATGGGTACAGGCTCTGTAAAGGCTAAGTGTGTGTCATTTACACTTCAGACGGTTAATCTCAGTTCTCGGCTTGACTGGAATGTCTATGGGGAGCTTACAGAGAGATCTATCTGAGGTGGAACACTCAACCTGATCATGGACAGCACCATCCCAGGCGCTGTGGGTCCCAGGCTGAGTACCAAGGAGAAAGTGAGCTGAGCAGCAGCCTGCATCCTCTCTCTGCTTCCTGACTGCACATGCAATGTGACTAGCTGCCCCATGGTCTTGATGCCGTGCTGTCTCTGCTATGATGGGCTGTGCCCTGGAACTATGAGCTGGAATAACCCTGCCTTCCTGAAGTCATTCTGTCCAGTGTTTTGTCGTAACAGTGAGAAGAGTGACTAACACAGATGCTTATCTTGGAAGGAAATGCTCAACTTGAGCTTCAGCTTACTGCAAAGGAAGCTGCAGTTTCCCCAGACCGAGAGGCACCAGCAGGGGAAGCCATGGAGCAGGGCAGGCACCCGCCACCTTCAATGCTACCTTCAATGCTGCGGATGTCCTTGCGCCACAGCTCTAGGTGGGTGATCATCTCACGAGTCTTCTCCAGGAACCTCTTCCAAGACTTGCTGCTGTACCGCTTCCACTGGTCCCATTCTGACAGATACTTCATCTGTGTCTCCTGGATGTCCCTGCATTAAAAAATGACCATGACCATGAAAGCAACAAAGGGAGTATTAAGTCAAAGCTTTGCTATGACCCCAGCTGGGAGCCCTCAGCCACAGCTGCCAGGAACACATATTGAAAGCAGGACTCACACAAAATCCCGCCACTGATGCTCATAGCACTGTTAGTCATAGTGGTCACAAGCGGTCACATGCTGTATTTTTCCATATGTATAAAATGACTGCAATGGAAAATCTATAGGGGCAGCCAGTGAGTAGGTGCTTGAGCTGGAGGGAGCGGGAACAGGCAGTGGCAGCCTGATAGGTCAAGTGTCCAAATAGAGTGAGAAAGCATTTTTCTGAGTAGCTAGTGGTGATGGCTGTACAACACTGCCAATGTGCTCTGTGCCACTGAGTTACCACCTGCCAATCGCAATGGGCACTGTGCGCTCCGTCAGTCACAGCAGGAACTGTGTGCTCTGTCAGTCACAGTGGGAACTGTGTGCTCCATCAGTCACAACGGGCACTGTGTGCTCCGTCAGTCATAGTGGAACTGTGTGCTCCATTAGTCACAACGGGCACTGTGCGCTCCGTCAGTCACAACGGGCACTGTGTGCTCCGTCAGTCACAACGGGCACTGTGTGCTCCGTCAGTCACAGTGGGAACTGTGTATTCTGTCAATCACAGTGGGAACTGTGTTCTGTCAGTCACAGCAGGAACTGTGTTCTATAAGTCACAGCGGGAACTGTGTGCTCTGTCGGTCACAGCAGGAACTATGTGGTCCATCAGTCACAGAGGGAACTGTGTGCTCTGTCAGTCACAGTGAGAACTGTGTGCTCCATCAGTCACAGTGGGAACTGTGTGCTCTGTCAGTCACAGTGGGAACTGTGTGCTCCGTCGGTCACAGCGGGAACTGTGTGCTCCGTCAATCACAGTGCGGGCTCCATCGGTCATGGTGGGCACTGTGTGCTCCGTCAGTCACAACGGGCACTGTGTGCTCCGTCAGTCACAGTGGGAACTGTGTGTTCTGTCAGTCACAGTGGGTACTGTGCACTCCGTTGGTCACAGTGGGAACTGTGTTCTGTCAGTCACAGTGGGAACTATGTGTTCTGTCAGTCACAGTGGGCACTGTGTGTTCCGTCAGTCACAGCAGGAACT
>VZQC01004736.1:808022-917419 GCA_009823505.1 Rhizomys pruinosus | reverse complement strand
CTCCAGGAACCTCTTCCAAGACTTGCTGCTGTACCGCTTCCACTGGTCCCATTCTGACAGATACTTCATCTGTGTCTCCTGGATGTCCCTGCATTAAAAAATGACCATGACCATGAAAGCAACAAAGGGAGTATTAAGTCAAAGCTTTGCTATGACCCCAGCTGGGAGCCCTCAGCCACAGCTGCCAGGAACACATATTGAAAGCAGGACTCACACAAAATCCCGCCACTGATGCTCAGAGCACTGTTAGTCATAGTGGTCACAAGCGGTCACATGCTGTATTTTTCCATATGTATAAAATGACTGCAATGGAAAATCTATAGGGGCAGCCGGTGAGTAGGTGCCTGAGCTGGAGGGAGCGGGAACAGGCAGTGGCAGCCTGATAGGTCAAGTGTCCAAATAGAGTGAGAAAGCATTTTTCTGAGTAGCTAGTGGTGATGGCTGTACAACACTGCCAATGTGCTCTGTGCCACTGAGTTACCACCTGCCAATCGCAATGGGCACTGTGCGCTCTGTCAGTCACAGCAGGAACTGTGTGCTCTGTCAGTCACAGTGGGAACTGTGTGCTCCATCAGTCACAATGGGCACTGTGTGCTCCGTCAGTCATAGTGGAACTGTGTGCTCCATTAGTCACAACGGGCACTGTGCGCTCCGTCAGTCACAACGGGCACTGTGTGCTCCGTCAGTCACAACGGGCACTGTGTGCTCCGTCAGTCACAGTGGGAACTGTGTATTCTGTCAATCACAGCGGGAACTGTGTTCTGTCAGTCACAGCAGGAACTGTGTTCTATAAGTCACAGCGGGAACTGTGTGCTCTGTCGGTCACAGCAGGAACTATGTGGTCCATCAGTCACAGAGGGAACTGTGTGCGCTGTCAGTCACAGTGAGAACTGTGTGCTCCATCAGTCACAGTGGGAACTGTGTGCTCTGTCAGTCACAGTGGGAACTGTGTGCTCTGTCGGTCACAGCGGGAACTGTGTGCTCCGTCAATCACAGTGCGGGCTCCATCAGTCATGGTGGGCACTGTGTGCTCCGTCAGTCACAACGGGCACTGTGTGCTCCGTCAGTCACAGTGGGAACTGTGTGTTCTGTCAGTCACAGTGGGTACTGTGCACTCCGTTGGTCACAGTGGGAACTGTGTTCTGTCAGTCACAGTGGGAACTATGTGTTCTGTCAGTCACAGTGGGCACTGTGTGTTCCGTCAGTCACAGCAGGAACTATGTGTTCTATCAGTCATAACAGTTCTCTGCGTGCTCTGTTGGTCACAGTGGGAACTGTGTGTTCCATCAGTCACAGTGGGTACTGTGTGCTCTGTCAGTCACAGTGGGTACTGTGTGTTCTGTCAGTCACAGTGGAAACTGTGTTTTCCGTCAGTCACAGCGGGCATTGTGTGCTCCGTCAGTCACAGCGGGCACTGTGTGCTGCATCAGTCACAGCGGGCACTGTGTGCTGCGTCAGTCACAGCGGGCACTGTGTGCTGCGTCAGTCACAGCGGGCACTGTGTGCTGCGTCAGTCACAGCAGGCACTGTGTGCTGCGTCAGTCACAGCGGGAACTATGTGTTCTGTCTGTCACAGTGGGAACTGTGTATTCCTTCAGTCATAGTGGGTACTGTGTGTTCTGTCCATCATACAGTGCTCTGCGTGCTCTGTCAGTCACAGTGGGAACCATGTGTTCTGTCAGTCACAGTGGGCACTGTGTGTTCTGTCAGTCACAGTGAGTACTGTGTGTTCTGTCAGTCATACTGTGCTCTGCGTGCTCTGTCAGTCACAGTGGGAACCATGTGTTCTGTCATTCACAGTGGGAACTGTGTGTTCTGTCAGTCATACTGTGCTCTGTGTGCTCTGTCAGTCACAGTGGGACCTGTGTGTTCTGTCAGCCATACTGTGCTCTGTGTTCTGTCAGTCATACTGTATTCTGTGTTCTGTCAGTCACAGTGGGAACTGCGTGTTCTGTCCATCACAGTGGGCACTGTGTATTTTGTCAATCATACTGTACTCTGTGTGCTCTGTCAGTCACAGTGGGAACCATGTGTTCTGTCAGTCATACTGTGCTCTGTGTTCTGTCAGTCACAGCGGGCACTGTGTGCTCTGTCAGTCATACTATGCTCTGTGTTCTGTCAGTCATAGTGGGTAGTATAGTACTGTATGACTGACAGATTACTGTGTGTTCTGTCAGTCATACAGTACTCTGTGTTCTGCCATTCACAGTGGGAACCATGTGTTCTGTCAGTCATACTGTGCTCTGTGTGCTCTGTCAGTCACAGTGGGAACCATGTGTTCTGTCAGTCATACTGTGCTCTGTGTTCTGTCAGTCACAGTGGGTACTGTGTGTTCTGTCAGTCATACTGTGCTCTGTGTTCTGTCAGTCACTGGGCACTGTGTGTTCTGTCAGTCACTGGGCACTGTGTGCTCTGTCAGTAACAGCAGGCACTGAGTGCTCCGTCAGTCACTGTGTGCTGTGTGCTCAGTACAACGACCCCATGGAAGCACTCTTACCTCTCCTCGCCCCTTGAGCTGATCAAGCTCTCACTTCCACTCTAGGATGTCCTTGGACACCACACCCTCCTCAACTGTGTGATGGTCTCATGAATGTGTGTCTCCCCACATGCTACAAGTTCTTTAAGGGCTGGCAGTCCATGGGGTTTATTGTGTGGTCCTCCGGCCCGGCACACAGACAGCAGATTCCAGGACATTCCCAGTCTGGTCTTGTCTGACTCTCCACTCTGTCTTAAGTAGAGCAGCTGGTGCCTAATGGGTCCTCAATAAATATCCATCACTAATGGACATGGTGTTCACAAAAACATGTGCATTAAAATATGTACTGCTCCAGTATTCATGAGAGATAAACTTTCCCATTGCATGGAACACATTCAGATAAGTGGTAGATGGATATGGATAAATGGGTGGCTATGTGAATGGATGGAAGGACTGAAAGTGAGAGATGGATACAGATTAGTAGATGAATAGATGACAGATGATGGTGGATGGGCATAGATAGATGATAGATGATGATGATAGATAGATAGATAGATAGATAGATAGATAGATAGATAGATAGATATAGATAGATTAATGGATGGGTGGATATAGTTCAGTCTTCTGGCTCATCATTATTTACAAAACAAAAAGCACATCCTTTGGGTTGAATTCAAAATCATTCTGCCTTCTGGGCCTCTCCTAACCACACTCGCTTCTGCTCTCTGAACCTGCTCATGTGGTCTGGACATGTGACCCTTTCACTCAGTGAAGAACCACACGGTCTTCTCTTTCTCTGCTGCTCAAGTCTTGCTTTCCTCCATCTCATTCTCCCTTCCTGTCTGGGCCACTGAGCTTGCCCTGGAGAGCCTGGTGCCGAGCCGCTCATCAGTGCTCCTCAGCCTGCCTGATCACGTGGGCCAGCTAAGGTGTTTAGCTGCCTCCATCAGCTGTGACAATCAGACATGTCTCCATACATTATCTCATGTCCCTTTACAGAGATTAAGAGCTGCTAGCCTACAGGAATACACACACTAGAGCTTCTGCCTGCTGACACAGTGCCCTGGGGCAGGCTCTGATGCAAGGGTTGTTTAAGAAAGCAGGCTGAGGGCTGGAGAGATGGCCTAGCAGTTAAGAGCGCCGACCGCTCTTGCAGAGGACCCGGGTTCGATCCCCAGCACCCACATGGCGGCCGAGAACCATCTGAAACTCCAATTCCAGGAGAACTCCAGTTCCAGGGGAATCTGAGACCCTCTTCTGACCTCCGCAGCATTGCACGACACGGGTACACAGACCTGCATGCAGACAGTAGATTTATGCACATACAGAAATAAATAAAAATTAAAATTAAAAAAAAAAAAAAGATCCTTTGCCTCATGAATTCCTCCTCCACTGCACATTCTGTATATCCATGGGATTTTAAGGTCCTGGTGGGCAGGGCTGTGTTGGGATCCTGGACACTTGTAGCCTAGGAACTAACACCATCCCTGGCATGGAGTAAGGGCTCAGTAACACTCCCTGAATAGACAGGGCCGACCAGTGTTCCTTATCTGCCCGTGTTTAGAGCACCTAAGTTGGGGTTGCTGGAAACAGCAGGATTTACTGAGCCTACACAGTGGTCAACAGGGAGGGATGCTACCTTCAGGATGAGTTTTGTGCCTAATCAGACTTTAGTTACAGGAGGATCACTCTGTGCTGAGACAGAGGTGACTCACCCCGCCTCGCCCACCCCACACACCCAGAGGATGTGACACACTCCTACTGAGAGGCTTTCTCAAGCAAATTGGAGGTGCTAGTGACTCTGAAGCTGGCCAGTGTGGTGGTGGAGTGGGGGGGTGGTGGCGATCTGAGCTGCAACAAAAAACTATTATTAACCAGAAACAAAGGTCTTTGCTCATGGAACCTGTTGAATATTCAGCAGCTGTGGGGGCAGAGATGAGCACAGGGTGGGGGCTTCAGCCTGACCTGGCTTGAGACACTGACCCTCCTCCCACCAGGCAGGCCACCCCAGGAGAGCATCAACTACTCCATTGGAGGAGCCTCAGCACGGGCCACAGACATGTCTTGTCACCGTGGCTGAGCATCGGTGAACGCTCTGAGCCCCACTGCCGGAAGCACAGAAAGCCGGGCTGGCCATGTACATGTGGAAGAGTCAACAGCCTGGAGGCCTGGACAGTGCTGGTGCAAGTGTGAGGCCAGCTGGGCTGCAGAGCAAGACCCTGCCTCCAACAATACACGAGCAGTAAGCACACACATCATGAATCATGTCCCACTATGCCTACTGCAGAGCAAGACCCTGCCTCCAACAATACATGAGCAGTAAGCACACGTACCATGAATCATACCCCACTATGCCTACTGCAGAGCAAGACCCTGCCTCCAGCAATACATGAGCAGTAAGCACACGTACCATGAATCATACCCCACTATGCCTACTGCAGAGCAAGACCCTTGCCTCCAAACAACCACATGAAGCGTAAGCACACGTACCATGAATCATGCCCCACTATGCCTACTGCAGAGCAAGACCCTGCCTCCAACAATCACATGAGCAGTAAGCACACGTACCATGAATCATGCCCCACTATGCCTACTGCAGAGCAAGACCCTGCCTCCAACAATACACGAGCACTAAGCACACGCATCATGAATCATGCCCCACTATGCCTACTGCAGAGCAAGACCCTGCCTCCAGCAATACATGAGCAGTAAGCACACGCAGCCATGAATCATGCCCCACTATGCCTACTGCAGAGCAAGACCCTGCCTCAACAATACACGAGCAGTAAGCACACGCGCCATGAATCATGCCTCACTATGCCTACTGCTCCAACCTTTGATTAGAATTGTCTCCATTTTATGGCTGGAAGAATTAAGTTACAGGGAACATATGAGTTATCTTCTCATTGATCAAAATATCTGACCCAAAGCAGCCGAAGGGGAGACGGATGTAGTCTGACTCATAGTTTAAGGGGAGAAGTGTCCAGCACAGGGAAGGAGGAGCTGCAGGGGCATGAGGTCACATCGCACCCCTCAGAAAGTGGAGGGGCTCGGCTCACTTTCTCCTTTCCATTGAACCTGGCACTCCAGCCCGTGGGATAGTGGCACCCACATTCTGGGTTGGTTTTCCCTCCTCAGTTAATCTGAGTCATGAGAGGCATATCTCCCAGGTGATGCTAAGTATCATCAAGTTGAAGATGAAGATTCACCATTATGGGCTGGCTCTGCAGGAATAAGCGCTTGCAGTGCAAGCCTGAGGACCTCAGTTTCGATTCCCAGAACTCACACACAGGAGAGAACTCTTGAAAGCACCCTCTGACTTCACTGCGAGCTGTGGCACACCGCGCTCTGCACACTACATATAACTGACACACACACACTCAGTTTTTTAAAAAGTGGGGGCTAGAGGAGATGTTTCAGCAGTTAAAAGCTCCAAAGAGGCCCAGGTTTGATTCCCAGCACCCATGTGTCAGCTAAGACCTGGCTTTAGGCCAGGGCCTGTGGTGCATTTCCGCCATCACACTCGGGAGGCAGAGGCAGGGCAGTAGCTCTGTGAGTTTCAAGGCCAGCCTGGTGTACAGACTGAGCTCCAGGCCAGCTGGGCCACAGGGAGCCACTGGTTTAAAAAAAAAAAAAAAGGAGCTTCTCTAACGCCTCCGGACTGTGGACCCAACACTGTCAGATCCCCCCAAACATGGCCCTCCCCATGAAGAAACTCAAGGGGGGCAGATTTGAAATGGCTTTGTACACACTACAGCACCGCACACCTGTACAGATGCAGAATGCTTCAGTACCCTGTTTCTTCCTGAGGCTAGAGAGAAGACGACCTGCTCAAAGCTTTGATGCCAAGACAATTTTGGTTCTGGCTCCTTAGAGCGACAGCTCGCTGCACCTCTTTGAGCCTCCGGCTCACCCTTGAAGAATATGAGTGTCAGGTGGTCCACTGACTTGGTCCTGCGTGGGGTAGGGCCACTTAGGGCTAGTGGGCAGTGTGGGTGCTGCTTATGTGCTGTCATAGTTAGTGTCAGTCGTCAACCTGACACAACTGGGAAGAAGGAACCTGACTAGGGATCTGCCTTGTTGGCGCCAGCTGGGGACGGGTCTTTGCAATGGGATTTCTTGTTTGTTGAGTGATGTGGGAGTGGCTGGGCAACTGTGTGGTGCCACCCCTGGGCCGGTGGTCCTGGGTCGGATAAGAAAGCAGGTCAGAGGAGCAAGCCAGTAAGTAGTGTTTTTCCATGGGCTGCACTTTAGTTCCAGCTGACTTCCCTCAAAGATTAGATTTGGCGACACACACACACACACATACACACACACAGAGTCTGAATGGCTACAAAGTCCTCACTGAATTGAACCAGGGACTTAAGCAGGAAGTAAATGCACAGCCTGACAAGTTATTATACATCTGGGTGACCAAGAGGTCACCTTAGGAAAGGAAGGAAACTGCTGAGCTGCCTGGGAACTGCACTCCACGCTCGCCATCTCCCAGAATGTGCATCTTGCCACCTCCAGGCAGCCGCTACACGCAGCCGCTACACCAACCTCAGCCTCCGTTTCTCAGAGATGTTCAGCGCGTACTGTCGGATGGACTGGCTGTTGAGGTTTTCTGTGATCCCACTTTCCAGTTGGGAGCCATAAGAGTCTGTGGGCTTCAGCAGTGTGCCACTCTGCTTGTCCTGGGACAGGATGTTAGTCGTCCTGCAAGCAACCGACTGGTAGCTTGGCAGTTCTTGAAGGAAGTTCACAGGTGGAGAGGAGAAGCAACTAGAATCCAGAGAGAGGTTCTCTAGGTAAGAGAAGAAAAGCCTCAATCACTCCGGTTGCCTGGGAGTCAGAGAACTCTGGCATGGGAGCCCTGGGCCTCAGGGACCATGAATAAGCCTTGCAGAAAGAGTCATTCGGACAGCTGGGGGCAGAAACATTTGGATTTTTTTTTCTTTTATGGTAATGGGGGTTGAACCCAGGACCTCACACATGCTAGGAGAGTGCTCTACCACTGAGCTCCACACGCGGCCACCTATATATTTAGTTAGTTGGTTAGTTAGTTAGTTATACAAGATTTTGCTAAGTTTTCTAGATGGGCCTTGAACTCACAACCCTCCTGACTTAGCCTCCTGAGTAGTTGGGAATTACAAGCCTGTGTCAACAGGACCAGGAATATCTTTTTTGTTTTGTTTCTTTGCAATGTGTATGCATGTTCTTGATTTAAGGTGTCTTCCTCCATCTCTCCCTGTTTTATATATTGAGCGAGAGTGCTCCACTGATAGCACAGCCACTTACTCCAGGGAGCCAGTCTCTGGCTCCTGAGTAAGCACTGGAATTACAGGCAAGCCATCATGTCCACCTGGCATTTAGGTGGTCTGAAGATTTGAACTCTGGTCCTCCATTGTTGGAAGGCAAGCTTTACCCATTGAGCCATCTCCCCAGCCCCTGGCTCTGTCTTATCTGTTATGATGGTGCTCAAGACAGTGATATCATCTCCACATGTGTCTACAAAAAGCTATAAGATGTAGGATACCTGTGAGCATAGCCATTAGCTAAGTGCATCGTCCATTTGCCACTTGGGGCTAGGGGTATTTGTTCTATCTGAGTACAGCGTGGGAGAGATACTAATTAAGGTAACAAATCTAAGAAGCACAAGGTGTTATGACTGTAGGTTGACAGCAGCTGGGACGTCAACAACAGTAACAGTCACTAAGTATTTCTGACACAACTGGCACTGTGTTAAGATGGTCACACATAGCCACGTGCAGTGGAATAGTCATGCAGTCCCGCACTCAGGAGGCCCAGGCAAGAGGGTTGTGAGTTTGAGGCCACTCTGCACTACAGAGCAAGCTCAAGGCCAGCCTAAAAGCAACTTAGTGACACCTTGTCTCAAAATAAAAATAAAAAAAAAAATGATCGGAGATGTAGCTCAGTGGTAGAGTACTTGCGTGGCATGCTGGAGACCCTGGGTTCAAAGCCTAGCCTGGAAAAAGGAAGAGAGTGAGACAGAGGCAGAGGCAACACCCTATCGAGCCGAGCTAGCCTGCGCTCTGCTTGGACCCAGGAGATGCAGAAGCGCCACTGTGCCATTTCAGAGGCAGCTCTGGGGGCTCTGCAGCCTACACTGTCCTCCTGCTGTATGGAGATCACAGCAGACGGGGAAGGTCACCCACTGGGTCACCCACTGAGGCCATTTGGGTACCCCTATTCCCTGAGGCAGAAAACACTCTTCTCCTCAGGTTATGGATGAGAAGTCACTGAGGGTGACCCTTCTCCTGCCCACCTCTCTGCTCCCACCCAGGCTCTCAGCCCTCTGATCACACCCATTTAAGGATCTTTCTGTAAGTCAGAGGCTTGGCTATGCAGCCCAGGCTATCTTTTTTTTTTTTAATTAATTAATTATTTATTTCTGTATGTGTCTGAATGTACCGTCTACATGCAAGTTTGTGCACCCGTGTCGTGCGATGCCGCGGAGGTCAGAAGAGGGTCCGGGACCCCCCCTAGAACTGGAGTTCTCCTGGAATTGGAGTTTCAGATGGTTCTCGGCTGCCATGTGGGTGCTGGGGATCGAACCCAGGTCCTCTTCAAGAGCGGTCAGTGCTCTTAACCGCTAGGCCATCTCTCCAGCCCCAGCCCAGGCTATCTTGAACTCACTCTGTAACCCAGCTGGCCTCAAACTCAAGACTCGTTTTCCACCACTCCCAGCTCACTTTATCAGCTGTATCAAACTTTATAAACAGGTCTGGGTCTCTCCTCTGAGCCTTTGCCGAAGCTGTTTCTTTGCTTGGAACATGCTGGGTCTACTCCTTTGCCTCATGAATTCCTCCTCCACTGCACATTCTGTATATCCATGGGATTTTAAGGTCCTGGTGGGCAGGGCTGTGTTGGGATCCTGGACACTTGTAGCCTAGGAACTAACACCATCCCTGGCATGGAGTAAGGGCTCAGTAACACTCCCTGAATAGACAGGGCCGACCAGTGTTCCTTATCTGCCCGTGTTTAGAGCACCTAAGTTGGGGTTGCTGGAAACAGCAGGATTTACTGAGCCTACACAGTGGTCAACAGGGAGGGATGCTACCTTCAGGATGAGTTTTGTGCCTAATCAGACTTTAGTTACAGGAGGATCACTCTGTGCTGAGACAGAGGTGACTCACCCCGCCTCGCCCACCCCACACACCCAGAGGATGTGACACACTCCTACTGAGAGGCTTTCTCAAGCAAATTGGAGGTGCTAGTGACTCTGAAGCTGGCCAGTGTGGTGGTGGTGGTGGTGGGGGTGGCGATCTGAGCTGCAACAAAAAACTATTATTAACCAGAAACAAAGGTCTTTGCTCATGG
The DNA here is from genome assembly GCA_009823505.1 of Rhizomys pruinosus. Lineage (NCBI taxonomy): Eukaryota > Metazoa > Chordata > Mammalia > Rodentia > Spalacidae > Rhizomys > Rhizomys pruinosus. Next base: position 907,620 of record VZQC01004736.1, on the reverse strand, counting down.
AACCTGTTGAATATTCAGCAGCTGTGGGGGCAGAGATGAGCACAGGGTGGGGGCTTCAGCCTGACCTGGCTTGAGACACTGACCCTCCTCCCACCAGGCAGGCCACCCCAGGAGAGCATCAACTACTCCATTGGAGGAGCCTCAGCACGGGCCACAGACATGTCTTGTCACCGTGGCTGAGCATCGGTGAACGCTCTGAGCCCCACTGCCGGAAGCACAGAAAGCCGGGCTGGCCATGTACATGTGGAAGAGTCAACAGCCTGGAGGCCTGGACAGTGCTGGTGCAAGTGTGAGGCCAGCTGGGCTGCAGAGCAAGACCCTGCCTCCAACAATACACGAGCAGTAAGCACACGCATCATGAATCATGCCCCACTATGCCTACTGCAGAGCAAGACCCTGCCTTCAACAATACACGAGCAGTAAGCACACGCGCCATGAATCATGCCTCACTATGCCTACTGCTCCAACCTTTGATTAGAATTGTCTCCATTTTATGGCTGGAAGAATTAAGTTACAGGGAACATATGAGTTATCTTCTCATTGATCAAAATATCTGACCCAAAGCAGCCGAAGGGGAGACGGATGTAGTCTGACTCATAGTTTAAGGGGAGACAGTGTCCAGCACCAGGGAAGGAGGAGCTGCAGGGGCATGAGGTCACATCGCACCCCTCAGAAAGTGGAGGGGCTCGGCTCACTTTCTCCTTTCCATTGAACCTGGCACTCCAGCCCGTGGGATAGTGGCACCCACAGTCAGGGTGGGTCTTTCCCTCCTCAGTTAATCTGAGTCATGAGAGGCATATCTCCCAGGTGATTCTAAGTATCATCAAGTTGAAGATGAAGATTCACCATTATGGGCTGGCTCTGCAGGAATAAGCGCTTGCAGTGCAAGCCTGAGGACCTGAGTTCGATTCCCAGAACTCACACACAGGAGAGAACTCTTGAAAGCCACCCTCTGACTTCCATGCGAGCTGTGGCACACCCGCCTGCACACTCACATATAACTGACACACACACTCAGTTTTTTAAAAAGTGGGGGCTAGAGAGATGTTTCAGCAGTTAAAAGCTCCAAAGAGGACCCAGGTTTGATTCCCAGCACCCATGTGTCAGCTAAGACCTGTCTTTAGGCCAGGCCTGGTGGTGCATGCCTTTAATCCTAGCACTCGGGAGGCAGAGGCAGGCAGATCTCTGTGAGTTCAAGGCCAGCCTGGTGTACAGACTGAGCTCCAGGCCAGCTGGGGCTACAGGGAGACCCTGTTTAAAAAAAAAAAAAAGGGAGCTTGTCTAAGCCTCCGGACTGTGGACCCAACACTGTCAGATCCCCCCAAACATGGCCCTCCCCATGAAGAAACTCAGGGGGGGCAGATTTGAAATGGCTTTGTACACACTACAGCACCACACACCTGTACAGATGCAGAATGCTTCAGTACCCTGTGTCTTCCTGAGGCTAGAGAGAAGACGACCTGCTCAAAGCTTTGATGCCAAGACAATTTTGGTTCTGGCTCCTTAGAGCGACAGCTCGCTGCACCTCTTTGAGCCTCCGGCTCACCCTTGAAGAATATGAGTGTCAGGTGGTCCACTGACTTGGTCCTGCGTGGGGTAGGGCCACTTAGGGCTAGTGGGCAGTGTGGGTGCTGCTTATGTGCTGTCATAGTTAGTGTCAGTCGTCAACTTGACACAACTGGGAAGAAGGACCTGAACTAGGGGATCTCCTCTGTTGCGCCAGCTGGGGACGGGTCTTGCAAGGCATTTTCTTGTTTGTTGAGTGATGTGGGAGTGGCTGGGCAACTGTGGGTGGTGCCACCCCTGGGCCGGTGGTCCTGGGTCGGATAAGAAAGCAGGTCAGAGGAGCAAGCCAGTAAGTAGTGTTTTTCCATGGTCTGCACTTTAGTTCCAGCTGACTTCCCTCAAAGATAGATTTGGCGGGGCTGGAGAGATGGCCTAGCGGTTAAGAGCACCGACTGCTCTTGCAAAGGACCCAGGTTCGATCCCCAGCACCCACATGGCGGCTGAGAACCACCGTCTGTAACTCCAATTCCAGGAGAACTCCAGTTCCAGGGGAATTTGACGCCCTCTTCTGACCTCCGCGGCATTGCACAACACGGGTGCACAGACCTACGTGCAGACAGTACACTCATACACATTAAAAAAAAAAAAAAGATAGACTTGGCAGTGTATGAGCCAATCAACCTTTTCCTCCACAGCAGGACAAAGAATGCTAAGTCAACATTTACATGGGGGATATAAGGTGTATTCTCAACACTGGGGTGTCTATCTAGGAATACCTAGAATTTCTTGGTCACTGGAGTCAGGTTTCAGCAATTACATTATTGCTGGTGTGGAGGGATGATGGGTAATTACAGAGAACTCGTGCGCAGGGCAAGAGAAGCTGTGTTTGTTTGTTTGTTTTTTAATTCCAGTAGGGAGGACTCAGGGCCTCATGCATGCTAGGCAAGTGTTCTATCACGGAGTTACATAATAAACCCTCTTTTTTTTTTTTTTTTACTTTTAATTGTGAGACAGTCTCACTAAATTGCCCAGGCTGGCCTTGAACTCATAATCCTCCTGACTGCCACCCTCTGTCACCAGGCCAAGCCTCATAGTTAAGATTTTCTCTGAGGCTTGGACCAGTGTGTTGATCCTACAAGGTCCTCCAGCTGAAACATGGGTGAATGAATGAATGATTGGAGACAGGGTGGAGGCAAAAACACATGGGGGGCATCCTTAGGTCCCCATTTTCTTGTTAGCTCTCCTCACAGGCCACCAAACCCTAGCGAAGGACATGAAGCCTCCCAGGAAGCAGGCCAAGCATGATCTAACTGGCAACCCAGCCTCCGCAGCTTCCCAGTGTGCCTGCCAAGAGCAGTTCCAACTGTATTTGGTACTGAGGTCACTGCGGGCTTGGCTTCCCACCCTCAGGCTCTGGGTAAGAAGGGACCTTGTGGGTCATGAAGCCTGTGCCAGCTATTGTGGGAATTACAAAGTGTCCTCTTTTCTCTCGTAGATACGCTCTAAGAACTCAATGGATGCCTAAAAACAATGAAAAATGGAACTCTATACTAGACACACACACACACACACACACACACACACACACACACACACAATGAAAAGACATTTAAATGTACAGGGTGCTTTACTGGGGATTGAACTCGGGGACTTAGGCAAGCACTCTACCACTGAGCTATGGCCCCAATCCCCTTTTTACCATTCTAACTGACCACTTATGGTGGCTTTAGCTTTTGCAGTTTTTTAAAAAGATTTTTCAATTTTTTAATATTTTATTTATTTTTATTTTATGTATATGAGTGCATCACCTGCATGTATGTAAATATACCTGTGTCATACAATGCCCAAAGAGGTCGGAAGAAGGTGTCAGATAATGTGGAACTGTTAGGAAGTTAGCTACCGTGTGGGTGGTGGGACTCAAACTTAGGTGCTCTGCAAGAGCAGCCAGTGCTCTTAACCTCCATGACATCGCTCCAGCCTAGCTTTTTCAGTTTCAATGGCAGAAGATACATTCTTACTGTAATCTTAGCAAGCTCGGCATACAGTGTTCTTTTCTGTCTTTCTTATTAGGTCAAATTTTACTTTTTTTCACTTATTAAGCCCTTTGTGGCTTCTTTTTGACATATGCGATCTGCCAGTGTCGCTTCTCTTAATAGCTTTGGGAGCCATTATTAAGTAAAGCAAGGGTGACCTAAACTCAAGTAGTACTGTACCACCATACCACCAAGTCCCTGATGACTGAAGCTACTAACAGGCGGGTAGTATATACAGCATGGATACACTGGGCTGATCTGTGTCCTTAGCAGGACAAAGCAAGAGCCATGAGATTTCATTACTCAGAATTTGAGTTAGTTCTGGGACTTTCTGTTTAATATTTTTGGACCATGTTTATCACGGATTCCTGAAACTATGGTCTTCTTCAACATGAGAACAGGGAACCCCATCTCTCTCTACCTCTGAATCATCAGGGTCGACACAGGGCTCTGCACATGGAAGCTCCTCAAAACATATGCTGAATGAATAAATGAATGAATGGGGAATGAATGAATTGGGTGTGGAGAAACAGTAGTGTTCAATCATCTACCAAGCCTTTGATCAATGTATGTGGTTAATGGGCTGGAGAGATGGCCTAATGGTTAAGAGCGCCAACTGCTCTTGCAGAGACGCCCCCTTCTGACCTCTGTGGCACTGCACGATACAGGTGCACAAACCTACATGCAGACAGTACATTCATACACATAAAAAATAACTAAATTTTAAAAAGATGCATTTCTTTAAAAAATATTATCTTTATTTTGTGTGCATGTGTGTAAGTGCACCTGTGTTGTTCAGTGCCCACAGAGTCAGAAGAAGGCATCAGATTCCTCTGGAACTGGAGTTATAGATAGCTGTTAGCTGCCATGTGGGTGCTGGGAATTGAACCTGGGTCCTCTGTAAGAGCAGATGGTGCTCTTAACCACTGAGCCATCTCTCCAACCCCACAAACTTTATTTTCTAATGTGAAAAAAAATGTGTCATTCATATAGGAGAGGATAATATTCAATGCTTAACTTTTTAAATTTTTTTCCTGATTTTTTTTGTACCCCAGTGGGATGTTAACCACATACTTTTTTTTATAAGTGATTTTCTTTTTTTAAATTTATTTATTTTCTATGTGTATGAACATGTCTGCATGTAGGTTTGTGCACCCTTGTCGTGCAATGCCGCGGAGGTCAGAAGAGGGTGTCAGATTCCCCTGGAACTGGAGTTCTCCTGGAATTGGAGTTACAGACGGTTCTCAGCCATGTGGGTGCTGGGAATAGAACCCGGGTTCTCTGCAACAGCAGTCTCCGATCTTAACCACTGAGCCCCCCAAAATAATATTTTTTTTTTGTCTTTTCGAGACAGGGTCTCCCTGTAGTCCCAGCTGTCCTGGAACTCACTCTGTAGACCAGGCTGGCCTTGAACTCACAAAGATCCGCCTGCCTCTGCCTCCTGAGTGTAGGATTAAAGGCATGCGCCACCACGCCCGGCAAAAAAATAATATTTTTAAAAAGTGAAAAAGAAAGAATTTGTTCCAGGTGTGGTGGTTCATGCTTTTAATCCCAGCACTCAGGAGGCAGAAGCAGGTGGATCTCTGAGAGATCAAGGCCAGCCTGGTCTACAAAGTGAGTTCCAGCACAGCTGGGGCTATAAGGAGACCTTATGTCAAAAACACAAGAAGAAGGAGGAGGAGGAGGAGGAGGAGGAGGAGGGAGGAGGAGGAGGAGGAGGGATGGATCAAGTGAGGGAGGGAGGAAGTGGAGGAGAAAAGAAAATAAATTTGTTGTTGCATTTGAGATAATGTTCCTCTATGTAGCCCAGGAACTTGCTATGTAGGTCAAGACCCATCAGCTTCAGCCTCTTTTTAAATATTTTATTATTTTTATTATTTTATGTGTATGAGTGTATTGCCTGCATGTTTTTAAAGTACACCCATGTCATCCAATGCCCACTGATACCAGAAGTGGGTGTTGGATCCCTGTGGAACTGGAGTTATAAACAGTTAAGCCACTATGTGGGTGTTGGGAACCGAACCCTGATGTTCTACAAGGGCAGCCAGTGCTTTTAACCACTAAGCCTCTTTCTAGTCCCTAGCTGCAAACCTCTTAAAGCCTCAGATTAAAGGTGTGAGCTGTTATTCACAGCTCTATACTGAAAATTTTTAAAGAAGAAAAAAAAAAACTGGTAGAAAGCATTGACTATAGTTGATGTTCTTACTTCATGTTCTTCTAAACCTTTCTATGGCAATGCCCTTTGGCATCAGAAATGCGATTTGCTGTTCTTTACAGTCTGGTGACTAACACAGGTGTGGAGACAACTTCCTGAACACTTTTCGCTCATTACGGTTTGAGGTCACTGTTATTCTGGAAGCTAACTGGAGGTCAGGAAGCTGAACAATGGGTGCTTACTGATACCAGAGGCTCTGAGTTAGAAGCTTCTAAAATTCAGAGACTCTAGTTAAAGCTACCATGAGATATCCATCAAATGGTAGAAGAAAACAAACTTCCAAGGGAGCCTGTGAGATGGCTCAGCAGGTAGAGGTGCTTGCCACCAAGCCTGACAACCTGAGTTCAATTCCCAGAACCCACAGGATAGAAGGAGAGAGCCACCTCCCGCAGGTTGTCCCCTGAGCTTCACACATCTGCTGTGACATGTGGTTGCCCCTCATCCACACTACACAAATAACTATGAATATAATAAATTAAATCTTCCAAAGCTCTGCTGCTCTGCCCCTCCAAAGACTACCCACCCTCCACTCATCCACCCAATCACTCCCTCACCCTCTCAGCCACAGGATCCCATTTAATGACCAATTGCTACAGGTCAAACAGTCCTCTAAGACTAAGCAGCACACACACCTGACCATGACATACCACATCCCTGTCTTTTTGAAACATATATTCTATTCCATGAATCAGGCATTAAACAAAGGAATAATATATTTCAGATGGTGATAGGTTGGGTGTGGGAAGTGGCGAGGTCTTGGGGAGGGGGTTATAATTTCAAACAGAGGGGTTAAGGACAGTACCCTGGAGAAGGTGTCATTTAAGCAAGTCCTAAAAGCAGGGAAAGATAGTCATGCAGCCAATACAGTAACAGAATATGCAAAGGAGAAAACAGAGCAGGAGCAAAGGCCCTGGGGCAGAGTGGTGCTCAGTCAGTCTGAGAAACACTATTGGCAGGAGGATAACAGAAAGTGGTGAAGGGACAGAAGGTGACAGGGGACTAGCTAGACTGCATGTTCTCCCACAATGAAGGGAATGTTCTAAGCCTACCCTCTCCCACATGGTGATGTGTGTGTTAAGTCAGGGCAGTATGACAGAGGAAATGAAACATCCATTCAGTCACGTGTCTGGAATTCCCTGTGGCTGCTGTAAGGAACACTGTGGAAAAGCCTAGGTCATAGAAAGACAGATCCTGGGAAGGAGCCTTCTCGGCCTGTCAGACATCAGGACAGGTGGCACCTGGGTGAGGCCAGGGGCCCATGTTTTACTAGCAGATGAACAAACAGCCCTTAGGAGTAGTGCTGACTAACTCTATAATCAGGTCCATGTCTGGGCCAAGTGACTGGATCTCCTGGTTTGCAAGCCCAGGAGACATGGGATGTTCTGGCTGTGGGCCAGGTCCTGTGATTCAGGTGCCCAATGATGTGGTATGGCAGGCAGGACAGAGCCCAGCCACCCTGGCCTCCTGCCTGGAGCCAAACACCAGCTCCATTTCCCACCTGTGTAAGCCAGTGTGCTGCCTAAGCATCCTATGTGTCAGTTTCTCCACAAATACAGGGGGGATGGCTGTCCTGAGAGTTAGTCAGCTCTATCAGGTAAAATGCTTTGACGAGACCTGGACATTTACTATGGGCTCTAAGTCTCTGCTGCGATGAACCGGAAAAGATCCCAAAATGAGTGCCATAGCTGTGTACTAACAAAAGCTTATTTGCAAGAATAGGTGGCAGCTGAGTTTTCAGAACCCTGGCATAGAATGCCTCTCATCTTGTATTAGACACATGGAAGCTAGGATCTTATTGATAAGCTTAATATACCTGATGATTTTGAATCTGTAAGGGAGGTCTCCTTGCAAGGCCAGGCTAGTCCTTAAGTGGACTGCATTCTCTCTTCCAGGAATACTTCAAAAAGGTTGCAAGCTGGGTGTGATGTGGCATGCCTGTAATCTCGGCTCTTGGGAAGCTGAAGTAGAAGGACTAAGAGTTTGAGGCCAGCCTGGGCTATAAGGTAAGGCCTTACCTCAAAACAGAGTGGGGAGATAGCTCAGTTGTTAAAGTGCTTGCTTTTCAAACACAAGGACCTGAGTTCTATCTCCAGAACCCACATACAAAGGCTGGGTGTGGTGTATACACTCACAACCCTGGCTTAGGGAGGTGGGGGCAAGTGCACCCCCAGGGCCTGCGGAGCAGCCAGCCTGGCCTACTTACTGACCTGCAAATTCCAAGTCAGTGAGAGACGCTGTGTAAAACAAACAAAAGGGGAGTTGTAGAGATGGCTCAGCGGCTAAGAGCGCTGACTGCTCTTGCAGAGGACCCGGGTTTGATTTCCAGCACCCACATGGTGGCTAAGAATCGTCTTTAACTCCAGTTCCAGGGGAATCCGACACCCTCTTCTGACCTCTGCGGCATTGCACCACACGGGTGCACAGACCTACATGCAGACAGTATATTCATACATGTAAAAATAAATAAATTAATTAATTAAAAAAATTAATTTAAATAAAACAAAAGGTGGCCAGTACCTAAGAAATGACACTGAAGGTTGTCTCGGGCTTCCAAATGCCTGTACACACACACACACACACACACACACACACACACACGCGCGCGCGCGCAATAATAATAATAATAAAAGGTGGCCAGTACCTAAGAAATGACACCGAAGGTTGTCTCGGGCTTCCAAATGCTTGTGTGCATACACACACACACACACACACAACCACATAAATAATAAAATATATAAAAAAAAAAAAAAAAAGCCTGGCCATGGTGGCGCACGCCTTTAATCCTACCACTTTGGAGGCACGAGCAGGTGGATCTTTTGAGTTCACGGGCCAGCCTGGTCGACAGAGTGAGTTCCAGGACAGCTGGGGCTACAGGGGACCCTTGTCTCGAAACAGACCCAAAAAATAAATAAATAATAATAATAATAATAATAAATAGAAATAGAGGTCCAGTGTTCCCGGAAACAATGACAGTGGATTCTGGGGAGCATTCAGCATGTACCCCGATTACTCAAAACTTTTACATCTGACCACCTGTGGGTCTCATGAAGGCTTGGCACATAGGTCCCTCTGATGTAATATCCTTCTGTACATACAGAAGGATCAGCAAAGATAAGAACTCTGCCCAAGGGCGAGCCACAGCCTGCACTTAGAGGAAAGACCTCACCAGGTCACCATTCACTCTCCCAGGCCAGGCCTGCAGTCAAATGCACTCACGAACAGATGACCATGGAAACATCACTGCCCCCTGCTGTAACGTACTGTCTGGCTTTCATCATTAATTTGTCCTAATAAAATATCGGAAGCAGGCTAGTTTTTCATAAAGAAGTTAATTTCTCACACAGTTTTTTCTGGCAGGTCAGGGATGTGCTGCCTGCATGGGCTCTGCTCTGGCAAGAGCCCCGAGTCTATCTTTTGGTGGTAGGTAGGGAAAGGCACATTGCCACATAAGAAATCACAGGAAGTCAGGGAGCCTGGGGTCACAGGATCTCTTAGGAGGGCCTGGGGTCACACAATTCTTTTGAAGGTCACATCCCCATTTGAGACAGAGTCTCAAGTAACTGGAGCTGCCCTCAAACTCAATATGCAGCAGAGAATGGCCTTGAACTCTAATCCTCTTGCCTCTACCTCCCAAGTGCTAGGAGTATAGGTGTGTGCCGTCACATCTAGCTTAAGCCCCACCTCTGAATAAACACATTATCTTCTTTTTAAACTTTTATTTTTATTATTTTTTTGAGACAGGGTCTCCCTTTAGTCCCAGCTGGCCTGGAGCTTGATCTGTAGACCAGGTTGGCCTTGAACTCAGAGACCTGCCTGCCTCTGCCTCCCTAGTGCTGGGATTAAAGGCATGTGCCACCATGCCCAGTTTTAAACTTTTAAAAAATTATTTTTATGTGTATGAGTGTGTTGCCTACACACATGCTAAGCAAGGCCCACGGAGGCCAGTAGAGGGTGTCAGGTCCCTGGAACTAGAGTTACAGAGGATTGTAGGTTCTGGGAACTGAATTCAAGTCCTCTGCAAGAGCACTCAGTAATCCTAACTACTGAGTCATCATCTCTCTAGCGTAACCCCCCATTATCTTCTTTTTTTTTGAGACGGGGTCTCCCTTTAGTCCCAGCTGGCCTGGAGCTCGCTCTGTTGACCAGGTTGGCCTTGAACTCACAGAGACCTGCCTGCCTCTGCCTCCGGAGTGCTAGGATTAAAGACGTGCGCCACCACGCCTAGCCCCCTCCCTTTATCTTCTAAAGCCAGTACCCAGTCCAAACCTCTAACACACGGGACCTCAGGGGGCATGCCACATCCAAACCCTAGTAAGTGGCTTGTCAAGTAACTTCTCCAAAGAGGAAATACAGACGAGTTATCCTCTTCTTGGTTCCCTTCTGTTCCTGTGGTAAATATCGTGACCCAAAGCAGGGAAAGGGTCTAATTTATCGGGCTTACACTTCCAGGTCACAGTCCCTCACTGATGGAAGTCAATCAAAACGGGGCCGAGAGGCAGGAACTACAGAGCACACTCAGTCGATTTCTTCTGCTTAGGGATGGTGCCACCCACAGTGGACCAGGCTCTCCAGCACCAATCGCCCATCAAGACAACCCTTCACAGACATACCCACAGGCCATCTGATCAGTCCCTCACTGAGGCTCCCCCTCTCCGGGTACCTCCAGGTCGTGTCCAGCTGACAATGAAAACTTAACCAGGGCAAACCCTTTAGTTCACTGGGTTGCTGGGAAGAACTGAAGAAAGCTACAACTCAGAATCCACACGCTGCGGGAGCTGGGCCTGCTGCGCCCTCAGAACAGGCCCCTGCCTGCCTGACTTCAGCCACCCCCACCCCCACCCCGCTCCTCTAAGCGCTATCTGAGGTCTCCTCCCACATCAGCCACTGCAATAAATAGCCCAAGAGAACCAGTCTCCAGAGAGCCAGGCCTGCCCGAAAATGTCTCAGGAAAACTCCAGCTGTGCAGGGCATTCCATTCTCCTCGACACCTAGAAGGATGGTGGCTCAGCCACCGGATGAACGGGCTCCGCAGATAAGGAAGAAAAATAAGTACTGGGGGTCAATGGCTATTTGTCTTCAAGTTTGAAGGCTGCAGGAGGAAGATCTGAGACAAAGACCCCGGATGTCGTCAGGTCGCACTCTCGAAGCAATCCAGCTCTCCTTTCCTTTCTTCCCTGCCCCCACAAAGTTGGAGCAGATTTTTCTCCACCATGGGCTCCCACCACAATTTCTTGCCTGGCCACAGGGCCAACCAATCAGGGACCAGAACCTCCCAAACTATGAACCAAAAGAAACCTTTCCACTGCCACCTTTAATCCCAGCACTCGGGAGGCAGAGGCAGGTGGATCTCTGTGAGTTGAAGGCCAGCCTGGTCTCCAGAGTGAGTTCCAGGACAGCTGGGGCTGCAGGGAGACTCTGTCTCAAAAAGACTAAATAAATAAATAAATAAATAAATAAATAAATAAATAAATTGATGAGCTGAGGGTTTTTCTTATAGGTATGGCCAGCTGCTTGATACGTCCCATCCAGCTGTCCTCTCATGCCTACAGAGCAGCTGCTGTTTAGAATGCTACAAAGTTACAAGTAAGGTCCGTTCTAAACTCTTCCACCCCAGGCTGGTAGACACTGGGTCAGAAAACTGCACCTGGCCAGGAAAGACAGTACAGGCTTGTAATCCCAGCTACCAGGAGGCTGAGGCAGGAGAGAGCATCAGTAGAAGGCTAGCCTGGGACTACTTAAGATGATGTCTCAAAAAACAAAACAAAACAAAACAAAAAACCTGCCACACCTGGTGGTCAATCCCTATAACCCAGCATTTGGGAGGCAGAGGCAGGAGGATCAGTAGTTCAAAGCCAGCCTAGGCCACGTAGTGAATCGTAGGCTAGCCTGGACTACATGAGACTGTATCAAAATAAATAAAAAGGAAGCTGAGAAACACAGGTTACTGGGAGAGTTTTGCCTGGCACACATGAAGCATGGAACAATTCCCAGTACTGAAAACAAACAAATGAACCACCTTTCCCTGTCCAAGGGGAAAGCGGCTGGGCTCTTCTGTCCAGGCCAAAGGTTAAAATTGCTTGAAGCACCCTTAAACTGGCAGCAAAGACTCAAGAAAAATGACCCAGCCCCCTATAATGGGAACAGAGGGCGTGTTTTTTTCAATATAATGGATTGTGCTAAATAGACTAAGAGAAAGATACATGAACTCATCTAGAAATACCACTCTACTGCTAAGCCACACCAGTGAGCCAACCACCAAGCCACAGCCCCTCACTGAGGGGTTCTGACCCCTGAGCCTTGCGCCTCAGCTCCTCACTGGTGGATTGCAGGCAGGCAGTCTACCACTGAGCCATGCCGCCAATGTGGCTACTTATGAAAAGCTCAATGAAATTAAGCTAGCAGCAGCCTGATTTTTCTTTTCTGATTCTTGAGAGCTTTCCCAGGGTTTTTTTTTTGGGGGGGAGGGGGGATCCTAGAATTTTCTTCTGGATATTAGAACAACCCAGTGTGAAGGACCCAATGCCCATATCTCTACATTCCTGATGAAGCTGGGCCCCTGCCTTTGTTAAGTCATAGCCCTGCAGATAACATTCACAAGGAGGTCTGGCTCAGGACAAACATAATGCACCAGCATGAAGGGTTTGGCAGCTTTTCGATATTGCCTGGGCCTTGGCTTTCGTAGTTATGCAAAAATTCATGGAGCTGTATAATTAATTGTATGTTTAATTATACATACAATTAATTATAATTAATTGTATGTATAATTAACTGTATGTTTAACACACACAACAAAAAGAAGGCATCATTGTGCCCAGCTGGCTGCTCTTCACCCTGCCTGGCTGTGGACCAGAGCTGTGCTTAACTCACTGTTTCTCAGCAAATCTCATCACCGGCCTATTCTCGTTTTATAGGAGAATCTGAGGCTCAGAGAAGGCAAGCCACTTAGCAAAAATCACACAGCAATAAAGACCAGAGGCAGAACGGGTTCCAAGTAGGACTAACAGGGTGGTTCTGGGCAGCGACTTCAGGCCAGCCTGTGGGCCAGGCGGGGCTGTCACAGTCTCTTCATTGAACCGGTAAGGTAAGTAGTCTAGAGGTTCGCCTGGGTCAGATCATCACCGGACAGGTAGAGTTGGCCACCCCAGCTCCCTGTGCCAGTAGGGGGCGGCGCTGGGCAGTCCCACCCCACCTGCGTCCCCCGGAGGCCCTGCCTGCGGCCCGCACGGCCGCCGTGTCCTACCTGGGTGTGGGGTCCGCTGCCGGCTGGGCCTGCGGCCCCGGGCGCCCGCGCTGCCCTCGCTCATGCCGGCTCCGGGGACCGCGCTCCCGCCCGGTCTTGCCCGCCCTGGCCGGCCTGGGCTGCCAGATCCCGGCGAGTGACGTCACAGAGGAGGGCGGGCCGTTCCCACGAGCGCGGGGCCGGACGCCTCTCCCACTCTCACACCCCCGCTTCTCTCTCTCCTCCTCTCTTTTCTCTCTCTCTCTTCCCTCTCCCCTCCGTCCTGTCTCTCTCTCCTCCCTCCCTCCCTGTCTCCTCTCTTTATCTCTCTCTTGTTACTTTGAGGCAGAGTCTCACGTAGCCCTTGCTGGCCCTTAGCACCTGATCCTCCTACTCCAGGTTTGGGATTAGAGAGGCAGAGCTCACCGTACTATGGTTGTAAATTGTTATTTGGACCCCCATACCTGTGTGTGTGCGTGTGTGTGTGCGTGTGTGTGTGTGTGTGTGTGTGTTTATGTGTACATATGAGTACTTATAACTAAGACCTCACACAGGTCTCCTGATGTATCTTTAGATACAAATGTTATAAATGTGTATGTACATATGTATATGTATGTACACACACATAACCAAGACAGCCACATGTCTCGTGATGTATCTTTAGGTACAAATGTTGTAAATGGGTGTGTGCATATATATGCATATGTATATGTATATGTATGTATGCACACTTATAACTAAGAGAGCCACCTGTCTCATGATGTATCTTTACGTACAAATGTGTGTGTGTGTGTGTGAGTGTGTGAAATTCCTAGAGATACAAGACACAGGCTTGCATGGTTACCCCAGGTGGGGAGAGGGGAGGGGAGAGGGCCAGCCCTGCAGTGGTCAGGGGGATTTCAGCACCTGACAGGTTTACCTTTGAAATTCCTCACTTCACCTCCACCGGCTCCCTGTGTTCATGCTCATCTAAAACATGAAATTAAAAGTAGTTGGGGGCTGGAGAGATGGCCTAGCGGTTAAGAGCACCGACCGCTCTTACAGAGGACCCAGGTTCGATCCCCAGCACCCACATGGCGGCCGAGAACAGTCTGAAACCCTAATTCCAGGAGAACTCCTGGAATTCTCCTGTTCCAGGGGAATCCGACACCCTCTTCTGACCTCCGTGGCATTGCATGACACGACACGGGTGCACAAACTTGCATGCAGACAGTACATTGATACACATACAGAAATAAATAAATGCCGGGCGTGGTGGCGAACGCCTTTAATCCTAGCACTTGGGAGGCAGAGGCACGCGGATCTCTGTGAGTCGGAGGCTAGCCTGGTCTAGAGAGTGAGTTCCCGGACAGCCAGAGCTACAGGGAGACCCTGTCTCAAAAAGACCAAAAAAAAAAAAAAAAAAAAAGAGCACCGACGTGCCTCTTGCAAGGACCCGGGTTCCATCCCCAGCCACCCACATGGCGCTGAAGAACGGTCTTTAACTCCCAGTTCCAGGGAAATCCGACTCCCTCTTAACTTCTGACTTCGGAGACATTGCACGACATGGGTGCACAGACCTGCAATGCATGAGATACATTCATACACATCAAAAGAAAAAATGTTAAAGTATTGAGTGGGGTCATGAGATTACGCATCGGGTTTATGGTGTCTGCTTGCACAGCCTCAACGCCTGAGTATCCATCCAATGTGGCAGAGAAGAACCAACTCCACAGCGTGTCCTCTGCTTCCCTCACACAACGAAAGAATAAATGGAATAAATGTAATTTATATAGAAAAAAAATCCTGCTGGGGAGGCAAGGCGGTGGATCGTTGTTTTTAAGCCGCCTGGTCTACAAAAGTGATTTTTCAAGGACAGCTGGGGCTAAAGGAGACACGGTCTGGAAAAAAGACCAAAAAAAAAAAAAAAAAAAAAAAAAGAGAAGAAAGAAAGAGGAAGGAAGGAAGGAAGGAAAGAAAGAAGAGAAGGAAATAAAGAAAAAAAAAATTGTTAAAGTAATGATTGGTTTTGTTTTGAAATGGGGCATGGTCCCAAGGTCTCAGGAAACTGAGGCAGGAGAGAGCACAGAAAATTCAAGGCCAGCCTGGCCAACAGCTGCCTCATTTAAAGAAAGTTAAGGGAAGATATGTAGTATTTAGGGATGGAAAAATGAGGGAGGAGAGTGGCGTAAGGGAATAAAATAAATAGAAAGAGAAGTAGAAGATTCGAATGTACAAGAAAAGGTGTCCCACCGAACTTCCCCTTTACACCGTGCGATTCCTTTTCGATGCCTCACATGTGCAGGTGGCGCGGCCGTGGGAAAGAGACTTCCCTTGTCCGTTCCACTTTACGGGGACTGTTCCTGAACTGGTCCTTTCCTTCCTTTGCCTTCCCTTCCCCGTTGCAGCTGCCCCTTTCCGGTTCCAGTCATTTGACCTGTTAATCCCTTCCTTTTCCCCTCACCCCTTCCGTTGTTTCCTTTCCCCGTTCCTTTTCCCTTTTAGCTTTTTTTTTCTTTTCCCTTCCCTTTCTTCCCTGCCCACCACTGCCCCCTTCCTTCCCGTCCCTTACGCCTTCCCATTCCCCCGTTTTCCCCTTCCATGTTCCTTTGCCATCTTGATATTGACCTATTTCCATTCTTTTCCTTAGGCCGAGTGAATCAGTCCTGCATCCCATTCATGGTGGAGTGCTGACAGTTCTGTTTTATTTGGAAGTTCCCACAAGGCTTAGAAGCCAGCTGGCACTAGAGACCTCTAGAAGCGGCACGTGAAGCGCATCCCAGCAGGGGTTAATTTGAATCCAAACATTCTCTCTTGTCTGAGGCCATTCGGCTCACCATATTTCCTGAGTCCTGCACAGTCCTCCACCCTCCATATGGCCAATGTTGCCCCCTTTTGCTCGGTTTCTACCTTGAACGTCTACCGACTTCTAGCCCTTCTCTCGACGCTTTGCTTCCCTACCTCGAGTCAACCTATAGCCCTTCATCTGCTCATGATTTGAAGTTGGATAAACATGATGTAATCATTACAAACTTTTTTAAAAACTTAGTACAATCTTGCCAGGCCATGGTGTGACTGGAAATCTCAGAGGTCTAATCGACTTGTAGGTAAGAGGAAGTATGTGGCCACACGCCTTTAATCCTGACTTGGTAGGCATAGGCAAGGCGGAGTCTTTTGTGGAGTTCAAGGCACAGCTACTGGCGAAGAGAGAGAGAGAGAGAGAGATAGAAGAGAAGAAGATCAGAGATCCGTCCGCCCTCCATTTCCCGCATATCTTTCTTCCAGTGACCACTCATACCATAACTTATGCAAATCACCAAAAACAAAAAAAAAAATAGGATTATGAGTTCAAAATTCACCCTAGGCTACGTTGAACCCTGTCTCAAAACAAACAAGAAGTCTGAAATAGAATATAAAGGACATAATCTAGTTGTAATAAAGAGTGCTCTTGAGTACACACAAGTACCATGTATAGATCACAGTGCCACCAGAGTGTGTGTAAATCACAGGACCACCAGAGTGTGTATAAATCACAGCACCACCACCAGAGTGTGTGTAAATCACAGCACCACCAGAGTGTGTGTAAATCACAGCACCACCACCAGAGTGTGTTAATCAACAAGTGTCAAACAGCACCACCAGTGGTGTCCAACATAGAGTGTGTGTAAATCACAGCACCACCAGAGTGTGTTAAATCACAGCATCACCAGAGTGTGTATAAATCACAGCATCACCAGAGTGTGTGAAATCACAACACTCACTCAGAGTGTGTGTAAATCACAGCAGTCACAGAGTGTGTGTAAATCACAGCATCACCAGAGTGTGTATAAATCACAGCACCACCACCAGAGTGTGTGTAAATCACGGCACCACCAGAGTGTGTGTAAATCACAACATCACCAGAGTGTGTGTAAATCAGAGCACCACCAGAGTGTGTGTAAATCACAGCATCATCAGAGTGTGTGTAAATCACAGCATCACCAGAGTGTGTATAAATCACAGCAGCACCAGAGTGTGTGTAAATCACAGCACCACCAGAGTGTGTGTAAATCACAGCACCACCACCAGAGTGTGTGTAAATCACAGCACCACCAGAGTGTGTGCAAATCACGGCACCACCAGAGTGTGTGTAAATCACAACATCACCAGAATGTGTGTAAATCAGAGCACCACCAGAGTGTGTGTAAATCACAGCATCATCAGAGTGTGTGTAAATCACAGCATCACCAGAGTGTGTATAAATCACAGCAGCACCAGAGTGTGTGTAAATCACAGCACCACCACCAGAGTGTGTATAAATCACAGCACCACCACCAGAGTGTGTGTAAATCACAGCACCACCACCAGAGTGTGTGTAAATCACAGCACCACCAGAGCGTGTGTAAATCACGGCACCACCAGAGCGTGTGTAAATCACGGCACCACCACCAGAGCGTGTGTAAATAACGGCACCACAGAGTGTGTGTAAATCACGGCACCACCGGAGTGTGTGTAAATCACGGCACCACCGGAGTGTGTGTAAATCACGGCACCACCAGAGTGTGTAAATCACGGCACCACCAGAGTGTGTGTAAATCACGGCACCACCAGAGTGTGTGTAAATCGCGGCACCACCAGAGTGTGTAAATCACGGCATCACCAGAGTGTGTAAATCACAGCAGTAGCACAGTGTGAGCAGTTCTGAGACAGAAACATTGTTTTTCCTGCCGCTTCTCTTCATTGCACAGTTTTAGTTCCCTTTTCTCTTCATTCTTTTAATTTAGAGATATAATTTTTTGCATACGACTATGTAGTGAGGTGCACCTGGTTTGTGCAGTGCACGAGGAGACCAGAAGAGGGAGTCAAATCCCCTGGAACTGGAGTTATGGACTAATGTTAGCTGCTTGCTATGTTAGCTGCTATGTGGGTGCTGGGAATTGAACCCAGGTCCTCTGCAAGAGAGTGCTCTTAACTGCTGAGCCATCCCTTCATTCCATTCTTTCAATTTTTTAAAATTAAGATTTTGTTTTGTTTTGTTTTGGTTTTTTTGAGACAGGGTCTCATTAGCCCAGGCTGGTCTTGAACTCATTATATAGCCAGGGATGACTTTGAACTCCTGCCTCTACCTCCGAGTGCTGGGATTATAGGTGTGTGCCACCACACCCAGTTTCATGGTCCAATTCTTCCAGAAAACTACATTTGTAATAAAGAAATAGAAATTACTGTGCTGGGTGTGGTTTTTGAGGCCAACCTGCAAAATGAAACTTTAACTCAAAACAGAACTTAAAAAAAAAAAAAAAAGGAAAGGAGGGGGAGAGAGAGAGAGAGAGAGAGAGAGAGAGAGAGAGAGAGGTTTTGTTCGTTTTATTAGCTGGCTGATTGATTGATTCATTCATTCATTCAAGATCTCAGTATGTACAACCTCAGAAGACAGGGACACGGAGAGAATCCGAATACACTGGGAGTTTATTAGTGCTCAACCCTGACCCTTGTGCCTGATCAATCACACTTCAGCTGTCTCTTTACTCAGCACAAGTATGACACAGGCTTACCCTTTTGTCTCTTCCTCATGATGGCTGTCATGTCACATCAAGCTTATAGGGGCTGTCATAGTAATCTGAGGTAGAAGTAGATGAGTAGAACCTTCAGGCAGCAGTCTGCTTTGAAAGGAAAAGGCACTACTAACCAGGAGAGATCCAGACAGCACAAGAGAAGAGCGGAAATTTAGAAATCTTTTCTGGCAGGCTTAAAGGAACTTAATTTCCCCATGTAAGACATCAACCAGTGTGGCCTGGAGGCACCTTGGAGGATCCTCTATCTGAGGGCTTTTCCCCATGATATGATAAAGAGATTGAAGGCAGGAGGAGCAGAGTTCGGAGTCCCAGAATCTATGATAAGAAAAAAAGCTGGGACTCACTGGCCGGCCAGCCTAGCCTTCTGAGCAAATCTCAGGCCAGTGAGAGACTGTTTCAAAGGGAGAAAATGTGCGGGGTGGGGATGGACAACACCTGAGAATGCTCAATGTTATCCTGTAGCCTCTACACGCGCGCGCGCACACACACACACACACACACACACACAGTGTACACATACAACAATAAAGAGCTAAGGGACAGTCACATAACACATGTTGGTAACCAGAGAGGAGTGGAGCTTGGTGGCTAGTGGACTCATGGATTAAGGTCTCTTGTCCCCTGGAGGGCCCCTACGTATTCTCCCTTCAAATACCCAGGCAGCTAGCACCCTTGTGGTCTTTTCAATGTCCTCACCCACTGACATTTCCCCCGATGGCAAGGTTTGGATCTGGAACAATTCCACAGGCTCATTTTGAATGCTTGGACTCCACCTCGTGGCTCCGGGAAGGCTGTGGAGCCTTCAGGAGGTAGGGGTGGAGCTGGTGATGATAGTAGGTCTCAGGCTTTGAAAGTTGTAGCCGGCTCTGGTTCAGGTTCTACAGCCTCTGCATCCTGTCCATCAGCATGTGAACAGGCTTCCTGATCCCACTACCGAGGGTCCACCATACCCTCCTGTCTCTCACCATAATGGCCTGAAATTCCTGTAAAACTGTGAGCCCAAAAAACCCTTTCCTCCTTATGTTGTTTCTTTCAGGCACTTTGACAACAGCAGGAAGCAAAGTAACCAACACACTCCATCACTTCTTTGGCAGCCCACCGCTCTTCCCGCTCCCCTGAACCCCAACCCTGCTCTCCAATCCTCTCCTGGCATTCATCCTCCTCTAACAAAATACACACCAACTTGTTTTTTATTTATTATTTTCTTACATGTATGAATGTACTGTCCGCACGTAGGTCTGTGCACCCGTGTCATGCAGTGCCGCAGAGGTCAGAAGAGGGCGTTGGATTCCCCTGGATCTGAAGTTAAAGACAGTTCTTAGCCACCATACGGGTGCTGGGAATCGAACCTGGGTCCTCTGCAAGAGCAGTCAGTGCTCTTAACCACTGAGCCATCTCTCCAGCACCCCTTCTTTTTCTTTTTAGACAGGATCTAGTTATATAACTCAGGTGGGCTTTGAACTCACAACCCTTTGCCATCAGAGTGCATGCCGTACCTGGATTGCTGAGTCTATCAAAGGATTCCAGTAATGGTATCTATTTTTGTGTTAAACAAAAACATTGGGCGGGGTGTAGAGATGGTTCAGCAGTTAAGAGCACTGGCTGCTCTTGCAGAGGACCTGGGTTCAGCTCCCAATGGGCATGAGTAAGTGGGATCTGTACCCAAGGAGCAGGGTGGGGGTCAGTGACAGATTGTTACTAAAAGAAATTAATAGACATATATTAGTTTTAAGTTGCTGTGACCAAATACCTGACAGAAACAACTGGAAGGAGGTAGGACTTACTTTGGCTCATGGCTTCAGAGGTGTCAGCTCACCCTGGGGCAGAGGGCATGGCAACTCATATCATGGTGGCCAGGAAACTCAATGACCTATTTCCTCCAGTGCATCCCCACCTCCCACCTTTTGTCACCTCCCAACGATGCACAAAATTTCAGTCAGGAGACCTGGAGAGATAGCTCAGCAGTTAAGAGCACTGGTTGTTCTTGCAGAAGACCTGGGTTTGACTCCCAGCACCCACGTAGCAGCTAACAACCATCTGTAACTCCAGTTCTGGGGGATCTGACACCCTCTTCTGACTTCCATGGGCATTGCACAATATGGGTGTACTTACGTGCATGTAGGCAATATACTCATAGATGTTTTTTTAAAAGTTTCGGTCAGAATCTGAGATTTCACAGATATACCCAACGTGCTTTGCTACCCCAGAGGTGATTCTCAGTCCAATCAGGGTAACTCTGAAGGTTAACCATCACAAGGGGTAAAGGTTATTCTGGCTAAGCTGACCCATTGGGCCCTTTGCTGAAGATAGGTCAGGTGACCAGATATCACTAGGGGGAGGAGGAGAAGGACCCTGCTCAGATAGGAGCACCAGATGCTGAAGGAGGAGGGTCACTAAAGCAATCTAGTGAGATAGGTTCTCTGCTAACACAGGAGTTGACCAGGCAATGCTCAGAACTGGGAGAAGCTCAGGAACCTCACAGTGAGGCCAAACAAAGAATCTTGGTCACCTCCAGCTAAGGCCTGGGCCAGCACTCCAGAGGTAGGGTACTGGGTGGACCACTATGTTACAGATGTGGATCTGAGTCGGGGGGGGGCACCCCACTCACCTTCCAAGCTCTTGTGTCCCAGAACATGGGACACGTGGCAGCGATAGAAATGAGACAGTTTATTATGAGAATGTTCCCAAGAGGGCCAGAGAACTGGGGAAGGACGGAGGAAGCCTCAACCTAGGTGGGTCATTTACATGGCGTACCCCTCCCCCACACAAGTATCCTTGGGCATGATCTGTTTGTTACTTGTGCACTGGTAGGGACCTGGGTTTCCAGGCATTCTGCCAACTGGATGCTTTTGTTGGCTAATCTTTCTGCCTCTCTCCCCAGCCCAACTCTCTTGCAGTAGTTCTGTTGCTATCACAGAGACCTCACACTGGATAGTTTATAGAGAAAAGTATTTGTCACCATTCCCAGCTGAGAAGTGACATCTATTCAGAGGAAGATGATACATCGAGATTCTGGAACATTCCTGTGAGGCTAATTGTCTGGATACTTGAAAAATATCAATAGCTGGAGGGTGGTGGGGTAGGGATGGGGAAGGCATCACAGAGAGAGAGCTCTTGCCTAGAAAATACAAGGTCTTGCTGGGCGTGGTGGTGCACACCTTTGATCCTAGCACTTGGGAGGCAGAGGCACGTGGATCTCTGTGAGCTCAAGGCCAGCCTGGTCTACGGAGTGAGTTCCAGGACAACCAGAGCTACAAGGAGACCCTGTCTCGAAAAGACCAAAATAAATAAATAAATAAATAAATAAATAAATAAATAAATAAACAAATAAATAAACACAAGGTCTTAGAGTCCATCTCTATCACTGTAGAAAAAGAAAAAGAAAATAGGGTCAGAGGGAGGGGAAGGAGGGGGAGGAGGAAGAGGAGAAGAAGGAAGAGGAGGAGGAAAAGGAAGAGGAGGAAGAGGAGAAGGAAGAGGAGGAGGAGGAAGAAGAGGAGGAAGAGGAGGAGGGGAGGAGGAAGAGGAGGAGGAGAGAAGGAGGAAGAGGTGGAGGAAAAGGAAGAGGAGGAAGAGGAAGAGGAGGAGGAGGAGGAGGAGGAGGAGGAGAAAGAAGAGGAAAAGGAGAGGGCAGCCATCTACAGTGGATAAAGAGGGTGAAGTACGTGAAGCTCACCATCCTAGCACTGCTGTGTTTTCATGTGCCATGCTGAGATTTGTAACTGCCATGACTAGTCAGCATGCAGCAGGAAGTCTTTCCTAGGCACTGCTGCCTTAATCTTGGACTTTCAAGCATCCAGAACAGGGATTGGTTCAAAAAGCTTACAAAAAAACAAAAACAAAACAAACAAAAAAAGCTTACCATCAGGTTCAGTGGGTGTATTAGTCACTTTTCTGTTGCTGTGATAAAACACCACAACCAAAGGAACTTATAAAAGGAAGAGTTTATTTGAGCTTATGATTGATGGTTCCAGGGAATTAGAGTCCATTGTGGTGGGAGGCATGGCAGCTGGAGACTGGAGCAGCAAGCCGAGGGTCACATCTTGCAATGAGCACAGGAAGCAGAGAGAGAGCAACTGGAGACCGCAAGACTAGTTAAACTCACTAAGCCTGACCCCAATAACGTACTTCCTCTAGCATGACCACACCTTCTAAGACCTCCAAGAACAGTGCCACCAACCGGAGACAAATGTCTGAATACTTAAAGCCTATGGGGGACACTCATTCAAACCACCACAGTGGGTAAGTGTTAGCTTTGTAAGCCTGGAGACCTAAGTCTGAGTAAAGCTGAACCTGGTAGCACACGTGTGTGAGCCCAGCCAGCATGCCTACAGTGAGATGAGAAGCAAGTAGAATTCTGGAAGCTTGGCCAGGCCAGTCTGGGGTGTGTGGCTGTGAGCAGGTGGCACTCCCCTAAACAAGGTGGAAAGTGAGGAGAACACCAGAGGTTATCCTGTAACACCCCCACATACACCATAGCATGAGCCTGCCCCCCAACACATGCATGCATACACATGGATGTGCACATACCATGTATGTACATACACACCCATGTTGCAATGACTTTTATAAGATAGATATAATCTGAATTAACAACTTATTTATTTATTTTAATTTTATTTATTTTTTATGTGTATGAATGTACTGTCTGCATGTAGGTCTGTGCACCTGTGTCACGCAATGCTGTAGAGGTCAGAAGAGGGTGTCAGATTCCCCTAGAACTGGAGTCAAAGACGGTTCTCAGCTGCCATGTGGGTGCTGGGTCCGAACCCAGGTCCTCTGCAAGAGCAGTCGGCTCTCTTAACCGCTAGGCCATCTCTCCAGCCCTGGATTAATGACTTTTAACTAACCTTGGTAAACTCACTGACCATGTAATGTGCTCTGTGTCTTGTGACTTGGGTACCTGATCTTTCCCAGGAACCTCAATTTGGTACTCCATCCAAGAAGATAATGAATGAATGTGGATATGCTTGAGAATAACATATTGAACTGGGCATGGTGGCACACGTCTTTAATCCTAGCACTCAGGAGGCAGAGGCAGGCGGATCTTTGTGTGTTCAAGGCCAGCCTGGTCTACAGAGCGAGTTCCGGGATAGCTGAGGCTACAGGGAGACCCTGTCTCAAAAGACCAAAAAAAAAAAAAAAAAGAGAGAGAGAGAATAACATATCGAAGCACTAAAAGACAGTGTGCCCATCTTCATTGAACATGGTGGAGTTTGGAAGGGAAGCTTGACTTTAGGTGCATGAGATGTTCTAGACCTAGGGAAGGAAAGGAAGATGGTAAAGTAAGGGTGCTTTAAGCTTGTACTTCCCCAACTGAAGCAGGGAATTCCCCAGGTGAATAAGTCATGGATAAGACCTGGCTTGAGGACACAGTTCCAGAGACAGTCCCAAGACACAGTTCTAAGAGATGCCTGGGAACAGGTATCCTTAGAGTTTGGGCCCACTCTTAAAAAGTAAAACCGATTTATCACTATATAGTAAAATGAAAAAAAAAAAACTGGAGAGAAAGATGCAGACAGTTAGGCAAATGCATGATCTGGGATGGGGTGGGTGGGGGGGGGAGGGAAAGGAATAAGCCTGAACTAAATTGGCAAACATGTATGGAATGCACATAAGCAGCAATATATAACTAATTTAAAACAAAAAAAAAGTAAAACGCACGAGTCAAAATGTTCTATTCAGGTAATTGTAAAGTGGCATGGTAACATTGCCTATGTACATAGACATGCTCAACAACACCACAGCACACACTACACAACACACATCACACACACACGCAACTCGTTAAATTTTGTTCAGCTGTGTTGTGGGCACAACCCTTTAATCACACACACACACACACACACACACACACACACACAGGCAAACCTTTAAATTTTGTTTTCAGCTGGGTGTTGTGGCACACACCTTTAATCACACACACGCAACCTTTAAATTTTGTTTTCCAGCTGGGTGTTGTGGCTCACACCTTTAATCCTAGCACTTGGGAGGCAGAGGCAGGTGGATCTTTGTGAGTTCAAGGCCAGCCTGGTCTACAGAGTGAGTTCCAGGACAGCTGGGGCTACAGGGAGACCTTGTCCTGAAAAGACCAAAAAAATATTTTTGTTTTCCTTCCTATGGAAAGACTAGGCCTTTCTCACCTAGAAACAAGATGGTGTCCCTGGAGACCAGCATGTCAGCACCCACTCCGGGAGCATCATGTGAATTTGTTTCTTGGGCTTAAAGGCCAAGTACCAAGGACATTACAAAGACACAGAGTGGCCATAAACTTCAATAGTATTCTCCCTGGAAACCTGGAAATTGGCCAGAGTGGGGGTGTAGGCTGTGGGAGGAACAGGAGAGAACAGACGAGAAGCGTGCAGCCGGCTCTCACCTCCGGGTTGCCTCATCTCTGGGGTGTTGAGGTCGCTGTAGCGTCTCTGGGACTGGGCTTCTGGGCCGCGATCCTGGTGCTGTTGTAGACTTTGGTGACAAGGGAGTCTTCATTGTTAGAGGTTGTGTCCAGAAAGCCCCCAAAGCCTGTGTTGAAGGCTTGGCACCATGGAGAGGTGTGGAAACCTATTTTTTAATTACATATGAATAATTAGCTTGTGTATGTGTGGGGGTGTGGCACCATGGTGTGAATGTGGAGGTCAGAGGAGGTCTGGCAGGAGCTGGTTCTCTCCTTCTACTACATGGGTACAAACTCAGGTCATCTGGCTTGGTGGCAATTGCCTTCACCTACTGAACCATCTTGCTGGCCTCTTCTTCCTCCTCCCCCACCTCCTCTTTCTCTTCTTCCTCCTTCTCCTCCTCTCCTTCCTCTTCTTCCTCCTTCTCCTCCTCTCCTTCCTCCAGTTCCTCTTCCTCCATCCACAGTGACCCACTTTACTGGTTGGGTCTCAGTCCTAGAGGTTCCACAGGCTCCCAAAAAACAGCACCACCAGCCAGGGTCAAGAGTGCAAGTGCACAAGTCCATGGGGGATGCTTCACACTCACTCCAAACAATATACATTGTAAAGTGGACTTGGTAGTTACAGCAGTGGTGAGTTATCCAACACTACATAGCAGATTTATACATTGTAAAGTGGACTTCATAGTTACAGCAGTGGTGAGTTATCCAATACTACATAGCAGATTTATACATTGTAATGTGGACTTCGTAGTTACAGCAGCGGTGAGTTATCCAATACTACATAGCAGATTTAACCAAGACACAGCATCCCAAACAACATATAGATTCATTATTTCTCATAGTTTCCTTTCTTTTTCTTCTTATGGGGGGTGTGTATTATGTATGTGTGTGGTATATGCATGAGTGTGTATGGAGGTACATGTAGAGGGAAGCCAGAGGAAGACACCGAGTGCCCTGCTCTATCCTGCTCTGCCCTCCCCTTGAGATACAGTCTCTCACTGAACCTAGAGATCTCTTGCAGCCAGTGAGCTCTGGAGATCTGCCTATCAAACCCCAGCAAGGGGTTACAGGTGCATGTAACCTCACCCTACTTTTCAGTACAGGTTGCTAGGGGGTTTGAACTCAGGTCTCATTGGTTGCGCAGCAAATATTCTTACTGAGCCATCTTCCCCGCACCTTAATTTATGATGTCTTGTTGGATGGAATGGCAGAATTGTGACATGGTCCGATCCCTAGCAATGTCAGCTGATTAGATTTCATTTCAAATCTACAATGTGACACTAGAGAAAAACTGTGTGTGGCTCTGAAGTCAGAGTGGCCCTGGGCTCTGCAGCTTATTAATGGACAATGTTAGACAAGTTTTGTTTTCCTTTGGCTGAATTTATCTCTCTGTTTCTACATTTGCTTTTTTTTTTGTTTTTAAAGTAAAGACAGATCTGACTATGTTTCTCAGGCTGGCCTAGAAACCCTAGTCTTTTTTTAAAAAAGTACTTTATTTTTATTTTTATTTCAGGTGTATGAGTGTATTGCCCACATATATGTGAGCGCGCCTCTGTTGTGCAATGCTCATGGATGTCAGAAGATGGAGTTGGATCCCCTGGAACTGGAGTTAAGGATGGTCATTAGCTGTTATATGGGTGCTGGGAACTGAACCTGGGTCCTCTGCAAGAGCAGCCAGTACTCTTAACAGTGGAGCCATCTTTCTGGCTCATGACACCACCTCATGGTGATGTCACACGAGGGCATGCATGGTGTCAAGTACCATGTAACTATACTGAGCTCTTTACAGGAAGATGACTCTTTTCTTGGACTAGGCTAGCTCCTTTCTTGTTTTAGGTTATCCCCTTTCTTTTTCTTTTTCTTCTTTTTTTTTTTTTTTTTTTTTCTTTTTGAGATAGGATCTCCCTGTAGCCCCAGCTGTGTCCTGGAACTCACTGTGTAGACCAGGCTGGCCTTGAAATCACAAAGATCTGCCTGCCTCTGCCTCCCAAATGCTAGGATTAAAGGCGTATGCCACCATGCCGGGCAGAATATCCCCTTTCTTTGGTTGAACTCAGCTGGCTTTTCTGCCTTGAACCTGAGGAGCATGCCACTAGAGGGCGATAGCAAGCAGGCATGGGATCCTTGCAGCCCAGGGACAGAGGCTGTCTCCAGGGAGCTGAAGGGGTAGGATTTGTTTTCTTCCCTTGCAACTTTGCAGTGTGCAAACACTGTCCTCCCAGGAGATGGTATGTGACAATTGTGTCACCAGAGCTCTGTTTCAACTCTGGCTGCTATGGAATCATCACAGCATCTCTTCCCAAGAGCACTCAGTCAAATCCCTTTGGTGACCAGGAGTCACCACATTTCAAATAGGTTTATACTTTCAGGTTAGCTAAAGACGTTTGGGCAGAGACGGGAGTATTTAAAAGATCTTTCAGTGAACACAAGCTAACATGCTTGCATTGTTATTTTAAATTACATTTATTTTAAAATTGTGTGTTTGGATTGGGAGGCCACAGCACCAGTAAGACATTGGGTGGTCTCCTTCCACCATGTGGGTCCTGGAGATCAAACTCAGATCATCAGGCTTGGCAGCAAGTCACTTTACCCAGTGAGCCATTTTGGCAGTCAATGGTTGTTGTTTTGTTTGTTTTGTTTGTAAGACATGTAATGCCTGCGCTTATGTAAGTGCACTTATGTTGTGCAATGCTCACAAGGCTAGAAGAGGCATTGGATCCCCTGGAACTAGAATTACAGACCTTTGTTAATGACCATATGTGTATTGGGAACCAACCTGGATCCTCTGCAAGAGCAGCCCAGTACTCTTAACTGCTGAGCCATCTCTTCAGCTCTTGAAAAACAATCTTACCAAATAAATAAATAATTAAATAATAAAAGGCACATGCCTTTAGTCCCAAGCACTCTGAAGCCAGAGAATCCCAGCAGCCTGGACTACAATAGCAAGTTCCAGGCCACCAGGCAGTAACTAATGAGACCCTGTCTCAAAAAAACAAAACAAAACAAAACAAAACAAAACAAAAACACTCCATCAAACCTCAAACCAAACAATTATGTTTAAAGTCGTCGATAGTCCATAGTGACCTCGGTCAGCTGTCTACTGAAGCGTCCCTTCCTTGAAACCTTTCCAGGACACACTTTGCAGTAGAAATTCCTACAGCACCAGGCACACCAAAACTTCCTGTCTAAATCTCTCTCCTGCTGCCCCAAGCTACGGGCAGCCATCTTTCTGCTTCTGTCTGTGATGATTTCTCTTTGCTTCAACACAGTATTCCACAGTCAAGACGGTTCACCTCAGTGCATGGGTTTTAATTCATCTCTTTTTTTTTTTTTTTTTTTTTTTTTGTATTTTCGAGACAGGTCTCCTGTAGCCCCAGCTGTCCTGGAACTCACTTGCAGACCAGGCTGGCCTTGAACTCACAAAGATCCGCTGCTCTGCCCCCAAGTGCTAGGACTAAAGGCTGCGCCAACCACGCCCGGCTAAGTTCATCTCTTGTAGCAGGTGTCAGAACGCCCTCCTGGTCCACACAGTATGCTGTGTGTAGTGAACACCTGAAATCCCAGAAGATCAGGAGTTCAAGGTCATCCTCTACTGCATGTAGCCAGCCTGGCCACATGAGACTCTGTCTCAAACAAACAAACCAAAACACAATGGTGTGAGATGACTCAGCAGGTAATGGAACTTGCTGCTAATTTTGATGATTTGAGTTCGATTCCTGGACCCACATAGTAGAAGGAAAGAACCAATTAACCATAAGTTGTCCTCTGACCTTCATGAGATCCCCTATTTATCCATGCCTCCCACAAAGTAAATAAAACATAGTTAAAAGCTACAAACAAAAGAACAGAATGCTGCAACACATTCGTCAGCGTCTCTTTTTGTTTCTTGTTTTGTTTCATAGACAGGGTCTCAACCCTGTAATGCGCTGGCCTTGACATTCAGTAGCCCCCGTATTGGTCTTCAATGCTTGATAACAGACATGAGCCACCAAAATCGGCATGAAAATTTCCTTTTCAGTTTTGAGAAGAGGGTCTCACTTTTTAGGCCCGGCTCCTCAAAATGGAGACCTCCCGCTGGGGTGACAGGCTAGACAGCACGTCGGCCACTTTTCCTTATTCATACATTTATGGGTGGACATTTGAGTTGCTTCTAAGTGTTGAAATAATGCTGACGAAAAACATAGGTGTGCCCATATTTTGAGGTCCTGTTTCCAACCTCTGCCTGACGACCAGGTGTGGTTTTGATTCTCCAGTTGTGTTCATTGTGACTCGATTTGCATTTCTCTAGAATTACACCGTGTGGCTGGCGGGCGAGTTTTGGAGCCTGAAGCCACATCCCAGCTCTTCTGCGTCCCCTTGGGACCGGGTGCCGCCGCGTGGCATCTGCCCAGCGCTGGGTGGGGTTTGCTCCGCGCGCGGCGCAAGCATGCGTGCACCCCGGGCCGGGTGCAGCGGCTCAGCACACGCAGGTTAGAGGAGACAGCCCCCGCCCTCCCTCGGAGCGGGAAGTAGGGCTTTGGTTCCTGGACACAAGCGGTCAGGTCCGATTAAAGGCGTGCGCCACTAGCCCGGCTAACCCCACTTGATTCTGGGTCGCTCACGGGTGAGCAGACGGCCACGGCCACCAGAGGACCGAGTGCGGACAGGCGCTGCGCTGGAGATGTGAGGGCGGGGCGGCGCCGTGAGGCGGGCCACGGTGTAACGTGGGTGAGGGAAGCGGGGAGGACGTCCAGCCGTGATAACAAGGAAGCAGGAAAAGAAAGGGGAGAACAGACAGCGGCTGCACCCCAACGTCAGCGCTGGCCCATGTTAACAAAAACGGGGTGACACTATCCAAACTGCAACTCGCCGGAGAAAATTTCAAAATCTATTTTTCCCCCTTGGAAGAGTTACACAGCCACATGGTCTAAAACTCAAAAGATGTCTAAGAATCTTGAAATGTTCCTCCCTCCGTACCTACCCTCAAGTCACCCAGAGCATCATACCGGACTATACGGATGGTTTCCAGAAAGGGAGAACTGGGGTGGGGCTTGTGGGTGAAGCTGAGTTGATGAAGTCTGCTATCGCGGTACTGAAGAAAGGCCAGGGACGCTGCTTAAGCCACCCACAATGCCTAGACTCCCCCAAGACATTATCACACCCAAAATGCTAATACTGAAAAGGCCGAGAAATTCTGCCTTAGAGCCACAAAAAGACTGGAATTACTGACAGGTCCTTTAGTTTTTGCCCACCCCTCTTCTAGCAGGACCACCAATCCAGACACGCCCTGGGGACTGATCTATGCCCCCCCAAAAGACAGTTCTTGAGGCAAATCAAGCCATTGTCCTGTGGACAGTTTACAGCCTTGTCCTCAAATTGTTACTTAAGTCTACAAAGAGGAAGGAAATTTTACATTTCATTCTTGGAAGTCACTGTTTTTCTTTAATTAAATTTATTTTTTAAGATTAAAGATGATTTATTTTATTTCTTTTTTTTCTTTTTAACTTATGTAGCATAGTAAGCTGCCTGTGTGTGGAAATGTGCACTCATGAGCTGCTGCTGGTCCTTGAAGGCCAATAAAGTATGAACTTGTTTCAGAGTGATCAGGGAGCTTGGAATCAAACTGTAGAGCGCCGTGCCCGAACTTGCTGAGCCTTCACTGTCGTCCCCTGAACCCAAGATTTTAGTTATTAATAATAATTATTATTTTGTTATTGTATAATCCCCTCCCCCCCTTCTTGACAGAGTCTTTTCTATAATAGCCCTGGCTGGCTTGGAACTAGTATGTAGACCAGGCTGGCCTCCAACTCAAAGAAATCTGCCTGCGCTCTGCATTCCAAGTGCTGGGATTAGAGGTGTGCACCACCATCATATGCTTAATCCGATTTTATGTCGTTTTAATTATGGCAGTGTGTGGGTTTGTTCACATGAGTGCAGGGCCCAATGAAGCCAGAAG
This sequence comes from Rhizomys pruinosus, assembly GCA_009823505.1. Lineage (NCBI taxonomy): Eukaryota > Metazoa > Chordata > Mammalia > Rodentia > Spalacidae > Rhizomys > Rhizomys pruinosus. The sequence continues at coordinate 876,784 of VZQC01004736.1, read as the reverse complement.
ACAAGAGAACCCCCTAGAGCTGATGGGACCCCAACTCCAGTTCTTGTCAGAGGCAATATGGCTCTTAATCACCAAAAATTTCCCTCTCTCTAGTCCCGACGACATTTATTTATGTATTTATTTAGTTAATCTATTTATTATTATTATTTATTTAGTTAAATAAAATTATCATATGCCAGGCATGGTGCAGCTGTTTTTATCTAGCATTAGATTCGGGAGCAGAGGCAGGCAGATCTCTGTGAGGTTCAAGGCCAGCTGGGTCCTACAGAGGAGCCCAGCCAGCTGGGACTTAAAGGGAACCTGTCTCAAAAAAGATGGGCCTTGAACTCAGCAGAGATCCGGCCTGCCTCTGCTCCTGAAGGTTAGGAATTGAAGGTGTGTGCCACCAGCTGGGCCTATACTAATATTTTTAATGTGTATGAGTATTTAANCAGGCTGCCTTGAAATCACAAAGATACTGACTTGCCTCTGCCTCCCAAATGCTAGGATTAAAGGCGTATGCCACCATGCCGGGCAGAATATCCCCTTTCTTTGGTTGAACTCAGCTGGCTTTTCTGCCTTGAACCTGAGGAGCATGCCACTAGAGGGCGATAGCAAGCAGGCATGGGATCCTTGCAGCCCAGGGACAGAGGCTGTCTCCAGGGAGCTGAAGGGGTAGGATTTGTTTTCTTCCCTTGCAACTTTGCAGTGTGCAAACACTGTCCTCCCAGGAGATGGTATGTGACAATTGTGTCACCAGAGCTCTGTTTCAACTCTGGCTGCTATGGAATCATCACAGCATCTCTTCCCAAGAGCACTCAGTCAAATCCCTTTGGTGACCAGGAGTCACCACATTTCAAATAGGTTTATACTTTCAGGTTAGCTAAAGACGTTTGGGCAGAGACGGGAGTATTTAAAAGATCTTTCAGTGAACACAAGCTAACATGCTTGCATTTAATTTTTAAATTACATTTATTTTAAAATTGTGTGTGTGTGGGGGGGGAGAAGCCCATGTCATGCCACCCAGAAGACAGGGTGGGGCCTCTCCTTCCACCATGTGGGTCCTGGAGATCAAACTCAGATCATCAGGCTTGGCAGCAAGTCCTTTACCCAGTGAGCCATTTTGGCAGTCCATGGTTGTTGTTTTGTTTGTTTTGTTTTGTAAGACATGTAATGCCTGCATGTATGTAAGTGCACTTATGTTGTGCAATGCTCACAGAGGCTAGAAGAGGGCATTGGATCCCCTGGAACTAGAATTACAGACCTTTGTTAATGACCATATGTGTATTGGGAACCAACCTGGATCCTCTGCAAGAGCACCCAGTACTCTTAACTGCTGAGCCATCTCTTCAGCTCTTGAAAAACAAATCTTACCAAATAAATAAATAATTAAATAATAAAAAGGCACATGCCTTTAGTCCCAAGCACTCTGAAAGCAGAGAGATCCCAGCCAGCCTGGACTACATAGCAAGTTCCAGGCCAGCCAGGACTACATAATGAGACCCTGTCTCAAAAAACAAAACAAAACAAAACAAAACAAAACAAAACAAAAAACACCCATCAAACCTCAAACCAAACAATTATGTTTAAAGTCGTCGATAGTCCATAGTGACCTCGGTCAGCTGTCTACTGAAGCGTCCCTTCCTTGAAACCTTTCCAGGACACACTTTGCAGTAGAAATTCCTACAGCACCAGGCACACCAAAACTTCCTGTCTAAATCTCTCTCCTGCTGCCCCAAGCTACGGGCAGCCATCTTTCTGCTTCTGTCTGTGATGATTTCTCTTTGCTTCACACAGTATTCCCACAGTCAAGACTGGTTCACCTCAGTGCATTGTTCTTGAATTCATCTCTTTTTTTTTTTTTTTTTTTTTTTTTTTTGTATTTTCGAGACAGGGTCTCCCTGTAGCCCCAGCTGTCCTGGAACTCACTTTGCAGACCAGGCTGGCCTTGAACTCACAAAGATCCGCCTGCCTCTGCCTCCCAAGTGCTAGGACTAAAGGCGTGCGCCACCACGCCCGGCTAAGTTCATCTCTTGTAGCAGGTGTCAGAACGCCCTCCTGGTCCACACAGTATGCTGTGTGTAGTGAACACCTGAAATCCCAGAAGATCAGGAGTTCAAGGTCATCCTCTACTGCATGTAGCCAGCCTGGCCACATGAGACTCTGTCTCAAACAAACCAAAACACATGAGGCTGGTGAGATGACTCAGCAGGTAATGGAACTTGCTGCTAATTTTGATGATTTGAGTTCGATTCCTGGACCCACATAGTAGAAGGAAAGAACCAATTCAACCCATAAGTTGTCCTCTGACCTTCATGAGATCCCCTATTTATCCATGCCTCCCACAAAGTAAATAAAACATAGTTAAAAGCTACAAACAAAAGAACAGAATGCTGCAACACATTCTCAGTCTCTTTTTGTCTCTTGTTTTGTTTCATGAGACAGGGTCTCACCCTGTAATGCGCTGGCCTTGAACATTCAGTAATCCCCCTGTATTGGTCTTCAAAGTGCTTGAATAACAGACATGAGCCACCACATCTGGCTAAAATTTCCTTTTCAGTTTTGAGAGAGGGTCTCGGCCTCAAAATGGAGAGCCTCCCGCTGGGGTGACAGGCTAGACAGCACGTCGGCCACTTTTCCTTATTCATACATTTATGGGTGGACATTTGAGTTGCTTCTAAGTGTTGAAATAATGCTGACGAAAAACATAGGTGTGCCCATATTTTGAGGTCCTGTTTCCAACCTCTGCCTGCGACCAGGTGTGGTTTTGATTCTCCAGTTGTGTTCATTGTGACTCGATTTGCATTTCTCTAGAATTACACCGTGTGGCTGGCGGGCGAGTTTTGGAGCCTGAAGCCACATCCCAGCTCTTCTGCGTCCCCTTGGGACCGGGTGCCGCCGCGTGGCATCTGCCCAGCGCTGGGTGGGGTTTGCTCCGCGCGCGGCGCAAGCATGCGTGCACCCCGGGCCGGGTGCAGCGGCTCAGCACACGCAGGTTAGAGGAGACAGCCCCCGCCCTCCCTCGGAGCGGGAAGTAGGGCTTTGGTTCCTGGACACAAGCGGTCAGGTCCGATTAAAGGCGTGCGCCACTACGCCCGGCTAACCCCACTTTTTATTCTGGGTCGCTCACGGGATGAGCAGACGCCACGGCCACCAGAGCGACGAGTGCGGGACAGGCGCTGCGCTGGAGGTGAGGCGGGGCGGCCCGCACGGTGGCAATGGGGGGCCACGGGTAACAGTGGGGTGAGGGAGCGGGGAGGACGTCCAGCCGTGTACAAGGAAGCAGGAAAAAGAAAGGGGAGAACAGACAGCGGCTGCACCCCAACGTCAGCGCTGGCCCATGTTAACAAAAACGGGGTAACACTATCCAAACTGCAACTCGCCGGAGAAAAATTTCAAAATCTATTTTTCCCCCTTGGAAGAGTTACACAGCCACATGGTCTAAAACTCAAAAGATGTCTAAGAATCTTGAAATGTTCCTCCCTCCGTACCTACCCTCAAGTCACCCAGAGCATCATACCGGACTATACGGATGGTTTCCAGAAAGGGAGAACTGGGGTGGGGCTTGTGGGTGAAGCTGAGTTGAGGTGCTGCTGACGCGGTATGAAGAAAGGCCAGGGATGCTGCTTAAGCACCCCACAATGCCCTAGACGCCCCCAAGACAGTTATCACACCCAAAATGCTAATACTGAAAAGGCCGAGAAATTCTGCCTTAGAGCCACAAAAAGACTGGAATTACTGACAGGTCCTTTAGTTTTTGCCCACCCCTCTTCTAGCAGGACCACCAATCCAGACACGCCCTGGGGACTGATCTATGCCCCCCCAAAAGACAGTTCTTGAGGCAAATCAAGCCATTGTCCTGTGGACAGTTTACAGCCTTGCCTCAATTTGTTACTTAAGTCTACAAAGAGGAAGAAAAATTACATTTCTCTTGGAAGATCACTGTTTTGTACTTTTTAATTTAAATTTATTTTTTAAGATTAAAAGAGATTTATTTTATTTCTTTTTTGTCTTTTTAATTATGTGCATAGTAAGCATGCCTGTGTGTGGAAATGTGCACTTGAGTGCTGCTGTCCTTGAAGGCCATAAAGTTGAACTTTTTCAGAGTGATCAGGAGCTTGGAATCAAACTGTAAGAGCAGCCTGTGCTCCTAACTGCTGAGCCTTCACTGTCGTCCCCTGAACCCAAGATTTTAGTTAGTTAATAATAATTATTATTATTGTTATTATTATTATTCCCCCCCCCCTTCTTGACAGAGTCTTTCTATATAGCCCTGGCTGGCTTGGAACTTAGTATGTAGACCAGGCTGGCCTCCAACTCATAGAGATCTGCCTGCCTCTGCTTCCAAGTGCTGGGATTAGAGGTGTGCACCACCATCATTGGCTAAGATTTTATTTCTATTTTTAATTATGTGCGTGTGTGTGGGTTTGTTCACATGAGTGCAGGGCCCAATGAAGCCAGAAGACAAGAGAACCCCCTAGAGCTGATGGGACCCCAACTCCAGTTCTTGTCAAGAGGAATATGGGCTCTTAATCACCAATCCATCTCTCTAGCCCTATACATTTATTTATGTATTTATTTATTTATCTATTTATTATTTATTTATTTATTTAAATTAAAATTATCATATGCCAGGCATGGTGCACGCCTTTAATTCTAGCATTCGGGAGGCAGAGGCAGGCAGATCTCTGTGAGGTTCAAGGCCAGCCTGGTCTACAGAGTGAGCTCCAGGCCAGCTGGGACTTAGAGGGAGACCCTGTCTCAAAAAGATGGCCTTGAACTCACAGAGATCCGCCTGCCTCTGCCTCCTGAGAGTTAGAATTGAAGGTGTGTGCCACCACGCTGGGCCTATACTTAATATTTTTATGTGTATGAGTATATTATATGCACGTATGTAAGTGCACCCATGTTGTGCAATGCCTACGGAGGCCAAAAGAAGGTGTCAGATCCCCCAGAACTAGAGTTATGGAGAGTTGTTAGCCACCACGTATATGCTGGGAACCAAACCCAGGTCCTCTGCAAGAGCAGCCAGTGCTCTTAACTGCTGAGCCATCTCTCCAGCTCCTATAAATTTATTTTTAATGTAATTAATTTTCATTTTTTGCTTTTGATACAGAGTATCGTGTATCCTAGGCTGGCCTCAAACTCACTGTGTAGCCAAGGATGACCTTGAACTCTTGATCCTGCTGAGGTCTGTGGTTACAGGTATGTAACCTTGCATATGTGGCAATGGGGACCTGTGCCGGAGCTTCACGTGCACTAGCTAAGCACTCTGTGAGCTGGGCCATACTCCCAGCTCTATTTTTCATTTTAATGTTTGCACCAATATTGAAAGCTAGGAACAGGAAGTATGAGCCCCCATTCCCCCTCCTCTCTCTCCCTCTTCCTGCTTATGACACAGGGTCTATCTTGATATGTAGACCAGACTGACCTTAAACTTGAGATCCTCTGTTGTCAATCCCCTGGGCCTGCCTGGGGAACTTTGAGGTCCTACTGTGAAGGAAAGGGGGCGAGAGGTGCAGAGTCAACACACAGACCCTAGGAGCCGGGTAAAAGCAGGCAGAAGGCGAGCTGCCTCATACTCGTTTATTGATTGGGATACTCCTGATGCCAGTGTGCTGGATAGCTTTAGTGTCAACTTGACACACCTGGGTTGAGGGAGCCTCAATTGGGGGATTGGCTCCAATGGATTGGCCTGATGGCCCACAGTCTGTTGGAGTATTGTCTGAATTGTTGAGCAGTGTGGGGAGGCCCCAGCCCACAGTGAGTGGGTTGCCACCCTGGGCAGGTGTATGTGTACCATATAAGAAGCAGGCTGGGCAGAAGCCAAGGGGACCAAAGCCAGTGAACAGCGTTGCCTCCATGACTGTGCTTCAGCTTCCTGGGCCTCCATGGTTGCTCCTTGAGTCCTGCTTGGGCTCTTTATTAAGTGATGAACTGTGACCCAGGAGATGGTAAGCTGAGGTAAAACCCTTTCTCCCCAATTGTTGGTGTCAGAGTGTTGTTTTCACAGCAAATGGAAGACAAAAACTAGACAAGAACTTAATTGGACCAGAAAAGTGGGGTATTGCTGTGACAGACTGACCTTGGTGTTTGTGGGGAGGGGATGTGGAAGCATTTGAACTTTGGGGCTGGAAGATCATTGAATGCTAAAGATCAGTTGCTGTGGAGCTTGGAGCAGTGTTTGCTGAGAGTTGATAGATAGATGGGCCTGGTCTTGTGAAGTTATCTGTTTTCAAAGGGGAGCAGAGATCATCAGGGACTGTGTAATGCTGTGGTTGCTGGTCAGCTGGGGCTGAAGAATCAAGTGTAAGTAACAAGAGACCAGAACCTGGAAGTGAAATCTTTGTTGTACTGGGACGATTGATGGTGGTAGCTGGGGCTGAGAAATCACTGTGGAAGTACAAGAAACCAGCATCAACTGTGTGAAATCTTCTGGAAGAATTTCTTCAGGGGTCAGCACAACAAAGCTTTTTCCAGAGGGGGCCTGAGACTCCATCTGAGCCAGAAGAAGGACTTGAGTACTGTAAGAGTCTCCTATATGGTTCCTGTGTTGAAATTTGAGGGGGTCACAGAAGCAGCATGAGCTTGGCACTGTGAGAGGGTCAGAAGGACCTTGGTGGAAGTGCACCTCGTTGCAGTGAAGACCCCAGGATTGCCGAGGGTTCATGGAGAGAAGCTGAGGCTTGCACCATGGAATGTCAGAAGAGACCATGGTGAAGGTGCTGCCTCAGTTTCAGTGGTGACCCCCAGGTTTTGGAGATGCCGGGACCCGTGTGGATGACCACCAAGAGCAGGCAGTGTGTAGAATGGAGTGGCCTTGGCCTGCGAGATGAGCTGATGTGTGCCACGGACGGCAGGATCGAGAGGAGGAACTTGCCCAAACCCTTTTGGAGCCACAGAGATTGTGATGAATCCCAGGTGTCCAGCTTGAGCTATTTTGCTGGCACTTGGTTTTTTTGAGTGTACCTGATTCTTCCCTTTATCTTTGAAAAAGACAGTAGCTCTTGTTTTGGATTTTACAGCAGCTCACATTAAGAGACATTTAACCGGACTGAACTTTTAAGTGTTTTGGACATTTAAGGACTGTGGGGCATTTAAAGGTTGTACTGTCTTAAGGTTGTGATTAATGTTAACATCATCTTTGGGGGATAAGAACTGGAAAGGTGGTGGTTTAATAGTTGATTGTGTTTTGTGTGTCAAGTTTGACAAGGGGTCAATGTGCTGGATAGATTTTAGTGGTCAACTTTAGACACACCTGGGTTGAGGGAGCCTCAGTTTTGGGGAATTGGCTCCATTGGATTGCCTTGGCCACAGTCTGTGGAGTATTGTCTGATCGTCCGAGCAGTGTGGGAGGGTCCAGACCACAATGAGTGGTGCCACCTGGCGGTGTGTGTACCATATAAGAAGGCAGGGTGGGGCTGGAGAGGGATGCCTGGTTAAGAGCGCGGACCGCTCTTGCAGAGGACCGGGTTCGATCCCCACCGACCCACATGGCGGCTGAGAACCGTCTGTGACTCCGGTTTCCAGGAGAATCAGTTCCAGGGCAATTGAGCCCTCTTTGAACCTCCGCGGCACGCATGACACGGGTGCGCAGCCTGCATGCACAATACATTTCTACACATAAAAAATAAAAATAAATAAATAAAAAATAATTTAAAAAAAAAAAAAAAAAAAGGCAGGCTGGGCATGAGCCAGGGGACCAAGCCAGTGAACAGCATTCCTCCATGACCTGTGCTTCAGCTCCTGCCTCCAGGTTCCTGCTCTGAGTTCCTGCCTTGGGCTCCCTAAGTGATGAACTGTGACCCAGGAGATGTGAGCTGAATAAACCCTTTCCTCCCCAAGTTGGTGTTAGTCAGAGTGTTTTGTCACAGCAATGGAAGACAAACTAGAACAGCCAGCCTCCCAAGTGCTAGAAGTTTAGGCATGCCACCACACCTCTCTCTCTCTTTCTGTTGATGGCCTCCTTCCCATAAGAGGCGCTGAGTAAAGAGGCTCAGCATCCAAACACCTGGGGCTTCTCTAAATGTTGAGTCTTGGATGGATTGAAATGGCCTGAGCCATACTGGCCCATCTGTCATCAGTGTTAGCCTTGGTCACCCTTGGCAAAACTGGGGAGATGGGGGACTTAGCTCTTGTATTTCAGAGGAAGAGGGTAAAACTGAGACTCTGGGAGATTGAAGAATTAGAGTGCCCCAGTCAGGATTTGAATTCTGGACTACCTGCCTCGAAATGTGAGCCAGGTTCACAGTGCCGGCAACAGACAGGCCACTTATGATCAGTCTGTCAGCTAAGTCTGCACAGTCAGATGCTGCCTAGCGGAACTGGCTGCCCCAGGGGAGTTAGCCACAGAACTCAGTGCTCCTGGCCTAGGGGCATCTGGGAAATCAGGATATACAAACTCGCTTTGAGGGGACCCATGATTGAGGCAGTCTCTTCCCACATCCCCAGTGTACTCTCTGGGGAAAAACATCTACACACTTCCTTATGGTGTTCAAGAAATAAAACCCGCTCTGCAAAGGACTTTGCTCTTTTATTGTCCTGATGCCAAGAGGACATGGATGACGGGGAGGGACTAGGGCTCAGGAAGAAAGACGCAGGGTTTAGAGCCCAGTGAAGATCTTGGCAAGCCCCGTGCACAGCTGCTGTTGTTGATTGTTGCTGGAGTGTAAGACCGACTTCCCTGTGACAGGTGAGACCTGGGTCTTCATTAGCAGGGAGGGAACAGGCAATAATGGAGTGGGCGGGGGACACATTTGTAATACTTTCACAAGCTGGGTCAATAGTCTTCATTAACCCCCACCTCCCCAACTGTTGAGTGGGAGCCAGCCCAGAGTGAAGGAGACAGGCAGGCAGGATTCTGTGCGCATGGGGACCTGGTAGAGGGGCTGAAAGGGGTGAGCTTTATGGTTATTTTATTTTTTATTTTATTATTTTTTTCTGTGTATGAATGTATTGTCTGCATGTAGGTCTGTGCACCAGTGCCATGCAAATGCTGCAGAGGTCAGAAGAGGGCATCAGATTCCCTTGAAACCGGAGTCAAAGCCAGTTCTCAGCCGCCATGTGGGTGCTGGGGATCGAACCCGGGTCCTCTGCAAGAGCAGTTGGCGCTCTTAACCGCTAGGCCATCTCTCCAGCCCCCTATGATTATTTTAAAAACAGAACCATGTGCTTCCAGTTTTCTTTCCGTATGCACAAGTCTCCCCCTAGGGCTTCACATCCTGTGGCTGCGTTTTGTTTCTGGAAATGAGTCTGGGTGGCTAGAAATGACCCAAGTCACACAATAGTGCCACCCCTGGCTCTGACCACAGAATGCAGGACGGGGGGGGGGGGGAAGGGGAGGAGGAGCGACACAGGGCCATTCTGCCTTATTCCTGGGGGCGGGTGCAGAATATACACCCAGAGAACATCTGTTAGCCAAAAGACTGCCGGTGGGGAGGTGGGCATCCAGAGCATGCTGGTTAAGATCACAAGTGCTCCAGCAGCTGGCTCAGTTAGAATCTAGGCCTTCCCAGTCCTGCNAGGGGAGGAGGAGCGACACAGGGCCATTCTGCCTTATTCCTGGGGGCGGGTGCAGAATATACACCCAGAGAACATCTGTTAGCCAAAAGACTGCCGGTGGGGAGGTGGGCATCCAGAGCATGCTGGTTAAGATCACAAGTGCTCCAGCAGCTGGCTCAGTTAGAATCTAGGCCTTCCCAGTCCTGCCTGTGTCTCGGTGAATTACTGTTTCCTTTTGGCCTTGGTTTCCCCATCTGTGGAATGGACAGATGCTGAGTTCACACATCTCCAGGTGAATGTCAGAACTAATAAGAATATATGGTGCACTATGACACTCAGGACTATCACCTTGACCTCTACCACTGTCTCATCTTTCCTTTCATCATCTTCCTCTGATAGCATTGATAATGTCATTATTATTGGTGACCAAAGTTCCGGGTCTTCAGGCAGAGGGGCACAGGAGTGGCATCCCACTCTGATTCTGTTAGTCTGTAAAAAGCGGGGCAAATTATATAGCCTCTTGGGCCTCGATGCCATCATCATAAAAATGGGAACAGCAGGACCTCCCTCGAAAGCCAACTGAAGTTTTGATTGCTGATGCATTTGGAGAATGTGCAGGGTGAGGCCCAGCATGGGCACGAAGGGAAGGCAAACCTTTAGTACAGAGCCCCGACTTCATGCTTGTCAGTGTTGGCGCTTCTCTCCTTGGACAAGATTCCGTCTGCGCTGAAGGGAGAAGAGTGGTTCAGTGGAGCTGGATGTCAAAGGCAGGATGTGAACCTAGCATAGTGGGTCGTATCTGTGACCCCAAACTTGGGGGGCTGAGGCTGGAAGATTGTGACTGTTGAAGGTAATCTGGGCTATATGGCAAGACCCTGTCTCAAAAACACAGGAAGAAAAAGCCAGAAAGAAAGGGAGGAGAGAGAGAGAGAATAGAAAGAGAGAAAGAAAGAAGGGAAAGGAAGGAAGGGAGGAAGGAAGAAAAGGAGCAGGGTATAATCTAGTTTTACCAGGAAAAGTCCTCCTCACAAGACAAGGTCAAGTTGAAAGTCCAAACTTCTTTATCAATATCCAGTGAGTCACCTGCTAGTTTTTTTGTGTTTTTTTTGCCATGATTTCCCAGTAGGAGGTGATGAGAGATGACTATACTGTCACTGAGGTCATTTCTAGTCACCTCAAGGTCAACATTCTGAGATAAACCCCAGCTGCTGGAAAGCTAATCAGCAGAGAGAGTCATTTCTGCAAAGGATTCCACAGAGAAAGAAAAATGATATTTCAATATTGTCAAAGCCAGGGCATTCTATTTCTATGGTGTGGTTTTTTTTTTTTTTTTTTTTTGGTCTTTTTGAGACAGGGTCTCCCTGTAGTCCCAGCTGTCCTGGAACTCACTCTGTTGACCAGGCTGGCCTTGAACTCACAAAGATCCGCCTGCCTCTGCCTCCCAGTGCTAGGATTAAAGGCGTGCGCCACCACGCCCAGCTGGTGTTTTTTTTTTTTAATCTGAGTATCATTAAAAAAAAAATGAAAAAAGTACCCTTTAATTCACAGGATTTGGAAGCATGTGGTGATGGTTATTAGCACCCACATTAACTTCAAAAATAGAAATAGCGATTTTTTTTGCATAAAAGAGATAGAAGTTTGTCTGTGGCAGACACTTGAGTTGTAAACTGGACAGTCTGAGGGAGTGGGAGTTTCCTCCAAGAAGGTGGGTTGATTTCCCCAGAATTGCCCTTCTAGTGGGGTGAGGCCTTGTGAACTACAAGGTCCTGCCTGTCAGTGTATGGGGCTTAGCTGTTGAAGTGTAGATCAGTCACTCCAAGGCTTTCTTTGCTGAACATGTCAATGTTTTATTCATTTAATTCATCATGGATCCTGCAGTGATTTGAATCTAAAATGTCCCCTAAAGGCTCCTGTGCTCAAACACCTGGTCCCCAGCGGCTGGTGCTGTGGAGGGGGGTTCTGGGGTGGGCCTGGAGAGTTATAGCCCTGCCCTTTTTTGTTCTGTTCTGTCTGCTTCATGAACTTCCATGATATGGGTAGTTCACACCACAAATTCCTGCTGCCACAGACTGTTTCAGCAGTGTTGAGCCAAAAAAGTACAACTCTCATTTGAAAGGGGATAAGAGATGGTTTATTCTGGAGCCAAATACGAGTGACTGTGGCCCAGGAACACAGATTCAGGTTACCCCAAATTCCACGTTCCAACATGAAAGAGATGGTTTATTCTGGAGCCAAATACGAGTGACTGTGGCCCAGGAACACAGATTCAGGTTACCCCAAATTCCACGTTCCAGCATGAAAGCAGCTTCATGAAGTTTTTATAGTAACAGAACAAAGAAAAGTCATAAATCAAGATACTTTTCAAATACATTGGTGGAAGCATTAAGTAGGCAGACACAGCAAAAAAAGAAATCTCAAGTATAGGCTCAGATGATATTATCCTTTCGGTTAGTGGGAATTAGGGCTTTGTTAAGTTCGTACAGTTCTTAAAGGTGTTTTTAATCTGTTAGTCACAAGATGTTGTCAGAAACAGTAGGGAAGGAGGTGGCTATTTAGGAGCTAAACATGGCCCAAGATAAATTGTAAATGGGCTCTGGATCTATTCCACACTCTCCACTGTCATTGAAGTGCTAATCAGTTGGTCAGCCTTGCAGGAAGTTCATCTGATATGCACGGTGGGGGGGTGGGGGGTGGGGCTAGGTGGGACTCCAAAGAAAGGCACTGAGTGCCTGGGGACTTGTCCAGAGCACTTGGGGGAGGGGGGACTTGTACAGTACACTTGGGGGAGGGGGGACTTGTACAGTACACTTGGGGGAGGGGGGACTTGTGAGTGCATTTGGGGAGGGGGGACTTGGTGCAGTGCAATTTGGGGGAGGGGGGAAATTGTGGCAATGCATTTGGGGAGGGGGGACTGATGCAGCTGTTTGGGGGGAGGGGGGACTTGTGCAGTGCATTTGGGGGAGGGGGGACTTGTGCAGTGCATTTGGGGGAGGGGGACTTGTCCAGTGCATTTGGGGAAGGGGGGACTTGTGCAGTGCATTTGGGGGAGGGGGACTTGTCCAGTGCATTTGGGGGAGGGGGACTTGTGCAGTGCATTTGGGGGAGGGGGGACTTGTCCAATGCATTTGGCGGAGGGGGACTTGCAGAGGAATGCAGCTTATCCCACCATAGGGCAAAGGAATGTTCCACAGTGAGGGTCAGGGTCAGTGTTCATAGTTTGTTTAAAGGCTCAAGGAAACTGGGCTCTGTACCAGGTCCGGTTCTCTCAGTGTTTTGGTAACAACCTAATGTATTTATTGGTACCTGGGAGCATCAGAGCTTCTGGCTTGGAGCAGGCAAACCACAGAAAGAAAACAAGGGGCTTTGGGAACCCCAAACTCCTACTATGTTCTTCACAAGAAGACTTTTGTCCTTGGAGGTGTAAGGCTTTTCATCTCTGGCCAATTCTCCCTCCCCAGCTGAATGCCCACAAATAAATTAAATTCTAGAATTTTCTACATGGAATTAGCATAGATACCCCCAGGTTAAGGGCTCAGTTCGCAGTGTACCCCAACTCAAAGAGAGTGACTAATCCAGACTTCTGTTAAAAGACAAAATTAACATTAAATTTTAGTTGAAGTATAAATGGCTATTTTATTTATTTACTTTATTTACTTGTGGTTTGATTGTTTATTTATTTGTTCTTTGAGACAGGGTCCTCCCGTAGGCTCGCGAGCTGTCCTAGAACTCAATGTATGTAGATGCAAGGCTGGCCTTAGAATACGAAGAATCTTCCTTGCCTTAGCCTCCCAAGTGCTACGATTAAAGGCGTGTTTGCCAACCATGCCTGGCTATATATGGCTATTTTAATTAAAACTTTTTGACATTTATTTATTATTTATGTATTTATGTGTGGGGGTGTGGGCATGACATTGGAGGTCAGAGGACAACTCGTGGGACTTGATTTTCTCCCTCTACAATAGGCTTTGTGACAGAAGCCTGAGCCTTTACCCACTGAACCATCTTTTTTTTTTTTTTTTTTTTTTTTTTTTTTTGTGTTTTTGAAACAGAGTCCGCCTGGCCTTGAACTGACGGACACCCTGCTTCAGCCTTCCTAGAGTAGGCATTACAGGCCTACATGACCATGCCCAGCTAAAACACTAATAATGCATTTGGTAATCTATATTGCCTTGATTTCTAACTTTATTTTCTTCTGTGCTGGTTCTGGAGCGCAGGCCTCGTGCATGGTCGGCAAGTGCTCTGCGCCTCGGCTGCTCCCCGGATCTTCGAACCATCTTCACTGATTTGTGATTCTGGAGTCAGACATTACCTTCCTCTGCAGAATAGAATTCCTGTTCAGATGGGTGGAGTGGGGGTTGGCGTGGTACCCAGAAAAGGACTGAGGAAGGCAGAATCTGAACAAAGAGCTAGAGGCTCCAAAGTCACTTTCCCTGAAAAGACTTGATGTGGAGGGGACCTCCATATCACATTAGCTCAAAGCAGCTTGTTTGGGGCATTGGCTTCTCTCTCTCTCTCTCTCTCTCTCTCTCTCTCTCTCTCTCTCTCCCTCCCATTTATATCTCTCATAATTTTTAGGAGGATCAGATAAACAACTTAGTTTTGACGTTACATATGAATAGCTCTGTGATAGTTTGGGCTGTGGGGCCTAGTGCATAACTTCCTTAAAGCTTTATTTTACTCTGAACTTTTTTTGTTGGTGGTGTATGTATGTGTGAGGATGTTCTTGTGTCTGTACCTGTATGCGACATGTGCATGTTCTTGTGTCTGTACCTGTATGTGACACGTGCATGTTCTTCTGTCTGTACTTGTGTGTTACATGTGCATGTTCTTTGTGCAGGGGAGAGGTTGAGTCTTTCTACCTTATTTTATTTAAATTTTACTTTATTTTATGTGTATTAGTGTTTTGCCTGCATATATATAATCCACCTCTTTGAGAGCTGGGAATGGAACCCAGGTTCCCAGCTTCTCTGCAGGAGCCCACCAGTGTTCGTAACTGCTGAGCCATCTCTCCAGCCCCTGCCTTATTTTATTTTATGATTTTTTCTTTTTTTGAGACGTGCTGTCTCACTGGCTTGGAGCCACTGGTTCTGCTAGACTGGCTGGCTGACAGTTCCCCAGGATCCTTCTGCTGCCCCACAGCACTGGAATTATGAGTGCGCATTGCCACCCTTGGTTTTACAAGGATACTAAAGATTTGAACTCATGTCTTCAAATTTGCACAGCAAGCATTTGTCTGGCCGAGCTTCTCTGACCCAGCTGTAAAGCCGACAATTGTCACTGCGTCTTGGTTTTCATTATTTGCTTAAATGGTTTGTAGAGCTCCGGGAAACACTCTTATTGACTTAGGTATGATAAAAGATACCAGTAAATAGTCAGATGCAAAGGGACATAGGGTAAGGTCCAGAGGGCATGGAGGGCAGGAACTTCTGTCCCTGTGGACATAGTGTGTGACACCCAAACAGTAAGTGATGGGTTCATTGCATAAGCTCCCTGAATCCCCAAGTGCAGGGCTGATTTGGAGCTTTTGGCAAGTAGGTGTGATTTGGTGATCCCTCCATCTCTAGCCTGCGTCCTTTCCTAGGACAATAGGGCTAAGGCTGAGCAGCCGGAGCTGCTGACCAAGGCTTGGTCTTTCTATTGCCCCTTCTCCCCAGGAATCCAGCAAGAGTCACAGTCATCTCATTATAGCAGAAGAAGTTTCCAGCATGGGGTGGGAGGTGCTCTGTCAAGAACTTTCTTTGAAGACCATATAGCACTTTTAATTTTTTATTTCTTCATTGTTAGGGATAAAACGTAGGGCCTTGAGCATGTTAGGACAATACTCTAAAGCTGAGAGATCCTCAGCCCTGAAGACTAAACACTATCTCAGTTGCTCAGGAAACTCCAGGCACTTAGCAACTCTGTCCTGAACATATTTCTTCTCTGCTTCAACTTCTGCAAGGAGAGTTGCTTTGGGGCCACCACTCACCCTTTATTTGGAGTTGGCCTCCCTCCATCCTTTTCTGGTTATCAAGCCAACATCCATTCTGCTCTTCCGAACAGGGATTCTGTTTTATTGAGTGAGGTGGTGTCTGATTTTAGAATCATGAATACAAGTTAATGGAGATGGTTCAAAACCAGGGGATGAGGGCTGGAGAGATGGCTCAATGGTTAAGACCACTGGCTGCTCTTGCAGAGGACCTGAATCTAATTCCCAGCACCCACATGGCAGCTAACAACCATCTATAACTTCAGTTCCAGGGGATCCAACACCCCTGACCTCCAAGGACATGGTACAACAGGGGTGCACTTACATGAAGGCAATATACTCATACACATAAAATAAAAATAATATATTTGTTTTGTTTATATATATATATATTATATATATATATATATATATATATATACAAAATGTCAGGGGAGCAGCTGAGTGTTAAAGTGCTTGCCTAGTCTGCAAGAGGCTCCATAACTAGCACAGCCCCAAAATAGAGATACAGATCGGCCACAAAGCTATGGCTGTGCCTATCTGCAGTGAGCAGGGCCCATGAATGGACAGGCCATCCCACCCTACAATGCTGGGGCTGCCGAAGGGAGCTGATACAAAGATCCGGGTGAACTGACTTCTCTTTTCTGAGCTCCCTTCAGCGCTCCCAGTTCGATGAACATGCCTCTTGTTCCCAATTTTATAGGATTGCCTGTTTGGGCATTTCTGTTTGTTTCTGTTTGTTTTTATGAGACTGTTCTCACTATTGAAGGCTGGGCTTAAACTCTGAATCCTCCTGCTTCAGCCTCCAGAATGCTGGGATCATAGATGTGTACCCCCATGCTCAGCTAGTTAGACCCTCCCAAATGCTGGGATTATAGATGTGTACCCCCATGCCCGGCTAGTTAGACCTTCCCAAATGCTGGGATTATAGTTGTGTACCCCCATGCCCGGCTAGTTAGACCCTCCCAAATGCTGGGATTATAGATGTGTACCCCCATGCCCGGCTAGTTAGACCCTCCCAAATGCTGGGATTATAGATGTGTACCCCCATGCCTGGCTAGTTAGACCCTCCCAAATGCTAGGATTATAGATGCATGCCCCCATGCCTGGCTAGTTAGACCCTCCCAAATGCTGGGATTGTAGATGTGTACCACCATGCCTGGCTAGTTTAGACCTTCTTGGTGTATTTTTGCTCAGTCTGGGATGCCCTCCTCCCATGTATTTAAAATTGACAACATTTTCTAGTTTCTCACTCTTTTTTTTTTAGATGTTTGATAACTAAACATCTTGTTTTTTTAAAAAATATCTTATTTGGAGATGGAGAGATGGCTCAGCGGTTAAGAGCACCGACTGCTCTTGCAGAGGACCCTGGTTCGATTCCCAGCACCCACATGGTGGCTAAGAACCGTCTTTAACTCCAGTTCCAGGGGAATCCGATGCCCTCTTCTGACCTCCACAGCATTGCATGACACGGGTGCACCAATCTACATGTAGACAGTACACTAATACACATAAAAAATAAATAATTAAAAAATACAATCAGTCCTTAAAAAATATCTTATTTGTTATTTTTATTTTATGTGTATGAGTGTATTGAATGCATGTATGTAAATGCATCCATGTCATGCAATCCCTTCAGTGATCAGAAGAAGAGGACTGGCCCCCTGGAACTGGAGTTGCACATAGTTGTTAGCCACCATCTGGGTGCTGGGAACCGAACCTGGGTCCTCTGCAAGAGCAGTCAGTGCTGTTAACAGCTGAGCCGTCTCTCCAGCTCGAGACAAACATATTATGTTTGCTTTGCATTCACAAAGTATAATTACTCTTCAAGAATTAAATAAATTCTTGAAAACTGAGAAGTTTCTTTAAGAAGGAAAAATGTTTAAAAGGGAGACAAAAGCATTTTTGCTAGAGTATTTAATTTTTTAAAAAAAAATCACATTCAATGTTTGTGTGTGTGTGTGTGTTCACACGTGTGCCACAGCAAGTGTGTGGAGGTCAGAGGAGAGTGTGCAGAAATGGGTTCTCTCTTTCCATCAAGTAGCTTCGGGGGTTAAACTCAGGCCATCAGGATTGGTGGGAGGTACCCTTACCTGCTGAGCCATCTTGCCAGCCCCTGATAGTATTTAAATCCCTTACGTAATCACAGTTTGGGTGCTGCAGTACTGAAATCATAGGCTAGTTGAAGTCCTAGGTCTTGTTTCCCAAGGGGTCTGAATATGTGGTGATGAAGAGTCATGACTGGTAGCTACAAATATGCTCTGAAAAGGCCCCTGGGTCTCCCACTTGCAAATCTTGGTTACCAGGAAGGGCTTTAAGTGAGCGAATGAAGGCTGTTCACATTACCTTTATTTCCTGGTTCTAAGATAAAGACATTCCAAAGCATTTATTTGTGATAGCGTTGGGACTGGCAGCCAAGGAAATTGTCATGCTTACACAAGCCATGAAGAAGAGTGAAACAGGAATCAAAGTCTCTGTTGGCATGCATATGTCTGAGCTGGGGCTGGCTGGGTGCCTGGCCACCACTCTCAGAAATATGCTACCCTTTATGGGAGCCTTTGTTTTCGTTTTTGTTTTGTGGGCCTAGGGACTGAACTCAGGTCCTCACACACATTGCATGCACATGCTAAGAAAGTACTAGACCACTGAACTACACCCCGCCCCCAACTTCTACCTGGAAAAGGAATTGAAGTTCCAGAAACTCAACAGTGAAAGTTGGGTAGAAATGAGATGCCTGGTGATGAGCGGCTGTGATGGTTGAATTTAACCGTCAACTCGGCAGCATCTAGAATCACCTGGGAGACAGAGCTCTGTACACGTTTGTGAGGGTGTCTCTAGGTTGTGTTAGCTGCAGTGAGAAGACCCACCCAATAGGCTTTAGGAAAATGTAAGCAATCTTACTAGGCGGTGGGCCTAATTAAGTTGGTTTTGTTTGTTTGTGTTTTTGTTTGTTTGTCTGTTTGTTTGTTTTGGTCTTTTTGAGACAGGGTCTCCCTGTAGCCCCAGCTGTCCTGGAACTCACTCTGTAGACCAGGCTGGCCTTGAACTCACAAAGATCCGCCTGCCTCTGCCTCCACGCCCGGCTCATAATCTAGTTTTACAAGCTAAGCTAAACACCTTTTAATATTAAACCGTGCTCCCTATTTCTTCCTTATGACCCTTCCTTATCCCTGGACCAGAATAGTTTCTTTGTGTGTGTGTGTGTGTGTGTGTGTGTGTGTCTGTGTGTGTGTGTGTGTGTGTGTGTGAGAGAGAGAGAGAGAGAGTGTTGTGGAAATATTGCTGAAACAGCAACTTTGAAAATATGTTAAAAGCAATGGATTAATCACAGTATATGTTTTGGAGGTTGATAACATCTGTTTGTGCTTCTCTATGCTGTTCTGGATCACTGGGGGTCAGAAAAGATAAATTCTTCCTGTTAAGACAAAGTTCCTCATTCTTTCCCACATCATTCATGATGCACTGTTTAAACAGAGAGAGCACAGCCTTTTGGAGGAACTTAAGAGAAATCAGAAAGGAAGAGCTCTGAGAACTGATTGGGCCCGCTCTTGGTTTAAAAGACTCCAGAAGTTTTAGCCTTTCTTGAATCAGTCACCACCACATTGGGACATCTGCCCGGCTCCTCTAGAACCCCATTTTAAATTCTAGCTAGATTTTGCTGAATGAAAAATAAAAACTGATTTAAAGGCTGTTCATTGTAGAATTCTAATTTTGGAAAATGCAAAACTATATGACTGGAGAACAGATCACTGGTGGTCTGAGGGTGGGAAGGAAGCTTGCTGTAGAAGGCAGCAACAAGGAGTTTGGGGGTGATGAAACTGCTGTATGTGCTTAGGATGGTGTTGGTACATAAAAAACTCCTGTGCTAGTCAGTTTTCTATTACTATAACAAATACCTAACTAATAAGCTTACAAAGAGGAAAGGGTTTTTGGATAACAGCTTAGAAAATTTTAGTCTAAGATCATTGGACTCCTTGGTTTGATCTTGTGGCCACACATCAAGGGAAGGAAACCAAAGAAAGGAGGATGAAGGGACTAGAGGTCTGCTGTCGCCTTCAAGGGCTTGCTATGACCTCCTCCTGGGCTGTGCTTCTTAAAGGTTCTACCACCTTCCAACAGCAGCACTGGCTGGAAACCAAGTCTTTGCAACATGAGGCTTTGGGGGACAGGATCCAAAAATTTCATTGTATGTTAACTCAAAAGAGAAAAAAAGGTGCCCACATAGGGTGATAGGATTTTTTCTTTTCTTTTCTTTTTTTCTCTTCTTGAGGATGCAAAAGCAGCATCTATCCAGGAGAAACTACATCAGATTTTGAATTTTGAGAGTCAAATGTTGAAATTCTCCCAGGCTAGACATCCGGGATAGGATGGTCTCAGGCCAGCCCTGTGACCACCGGGGGAGTCATTAACACACGTGGCCTGTTTGCTGCACGCATGATGGAGATGCTTACCCAGTTCAGTGATTTGATTCACAATATCTTCAACTTCCGCATTGGGGGGGTAATAAAACCCCATCGTAAGTCGAGGAGAGCCTGCAGTGCAATTCTGGCCTCTCACTGCGGCCTCAGAAGGCTCTGAGCCTGCAGCTTCGTTGCACCTTTGTTGTGAAGGGCAACATGGCATATGTAAAGGGCTGGTGAAGACCTCCCGGTACAGAGACTCCATATAGTCTTAATTAGAAAGGTTTCCATACTCGTACACATAAAAGAAAAATAAATTAATTAAAATAAAGTTAAATCTATTTTTAAGACAATATCAATTATGACATCTCCCATAAATAACATATAATTTATGTTTTATATATATATTAAGACATTTAAATACTAATCATAAATAGCTTGAATATCATACAGTCATCTCTCAGTGCCTGTAGGGGACTGGTTCTAGGACCTGATAGACATGAAATCTATAGATACTTAAATCCCTTCTAAAAAACAGCATAGTATTTGCATATAACCAAAGTATATCTTTAGTGTTAATGCACTCTAAGCTACTTATGATGCTCAGTGCAATGTGAATGCTATATATATTGTTTTTACACTGTGTTTAGGTAATAAAGACAGGTAGAAAGCCCTTGCATGCTCACTCAATACAAATGTGATTTCTCTTTTCAAGCACTCTTTTTTGTGTGTGTTTGGGGGGAGGGGGTGTTTTTGAGATAAGGTCTCCCTGTAGCCTCAGCTATCCTGGAGCTCACTCCATAGACCAGGCTGGCCTTGAATTCACAGAGATCCACCTGCCTCTGCCTCCTGGGTGCTGGGATTAAAGGCATGCACCACCCCACCTAGCTTCAAACACTCTTAATCAGTGGGTTGTATGACTTTATAGATACAGGACATCAGACAACCTACTGATTAAGAGTGTCACGCAGTGGCTGTATTTGTTAATGCTTTGTTCTCTTAGTCTCTAAACTTCAGTGTAGTCTATTTAAATTATTTATTTTTATTTTATATGTGTGAGTATTTTGCCTACATGTAAATAAGTGCACCCATGTGTGCAATGCCCATGGACAGCAGAAGAAGATGTCAGATCCCCTGGAACTGGAATTGTGGATGGCTATGAGCCACCATGTGGGTGCTGGGAGACAAACCTGGGTCCTTTGCAAGAATAGGCAGTGCTCTTAACCACTGAGCCAGCTCTCTAGCCCCCGAGTTTAAGTTATTAAGATAAAATAAACCCAGAAGACATTTGAGCCAGCCTCACACCTAACAGATACACAAAACGAGGCCTTCTTGTTTGGGGTCAGAGGATCCTGATTTTCAGAACACATGAGTTAGCATGGAATAAGGAATTTTCAGGTCAGACTAGCATCAGAGATTAAAACCACATATAAGTAGACTAGCATCAGAGATTAAAACCACATATAAGTGTCGCATGCCTTTAATCCTAGCACTGGGGAGGCAGAGGCAGGTGGATCTTTGTGAGTTCAAGGCCAACCTGATCTACAGAGTGAGTTCCAGGATAGCTGGGGCTACAGGGAGACCCTGTCTCGAAAAGACCAAAAAAAAAAAAACACACCCCACATATAAGTCAACTGCAATCTAGTACCTGGAAAAAGCCAGTCTGCTGCAGAGGACAAGGGTAACGAACAAGAACACATGGTATATATCACCGTAAAAAAAGGACCAAAGTTTAAGTGAGGGATAATATTTCCCTTGAGTTGATCATTGTCCAAAGCATATGTCACCCCAGATATCTCAGTGAACCTCATGACTGTGCAAAAATATGACATGTCAATGAAAAAATAAAATTAACCTCACAGAAGCCCTCTTTAGAAAAGCCAGAAGGGTCCATGATATCAGCAGTTCCCAACAACATCTTCAGACCAAGTTATGTTGGCCAGAGTTCCTGTGATTTGGGACAAAGTGAAAAAAATAAAGTTAAAAGAGCAAATTTTCACAGAGCTGAATGTATTTAGTTCTAAATTCCCCTTTGTCTGTAGGAAAGATTTGTATTGGCACATATTGATTGTCCATAGTGATGGGCTCAGAAGTCATTTTCAGGGCCCTACAGGTGGCTCAGCAGTTAAGAACACTGGCCACTCTTGCAGAGGACCCAGGTTCAGTGTCCCAACACACACATGCGGGCTAATAACCACCCTCAACTCCAGTTCCAGCAGATCTGACACCCTCTTCTGGCCTCCATTGGTACTGCACAACATGGGTGCACTTACATACATTTAGGCAAACAGTGGCAGGTTTATTGGCTGCTCCAGTTCTTTGAGTCATTGGGTATAAGGTTATCAAAGTAACACCTGGGAATCTACTCAGCCCTGTGTGTGGTCATTTCCTCCTGTCTTCTTTCTCAGGTGCTCTGTAACCTGGGTATTTATTTGTTTAGGAAGTGTGGGCCCCAAGGTGACCACGAACCACATCTCCCCTGGCCTTCCTCTCCCCTGTGCACCTGCCATCTGTGTGTCTATCCATCATCTATCTAGTATATGTGTGTTTGGATATCTGTTATAACATTTATTATACATAGATATGTGAGTATATATCAATTAGATATGTACACAGTGCATTCTGTGCTACTGCGGGAGGTATATGTAGTCATCCCTGTGTGCTATTGAAGTTCCATGACCACACAGATATCAAAGTCCACAATGCTGAGTCTGTGATAGAAAATGGATTATTATTTGCATACAACCTACACACATCCCTCTGTATATTCTCTCTCTCTCTCTCTCTCTTTTCATGCCTGTAACTGCACGTAGTGCTGCATACATGCCTTCTTTCTCCTTTTTTTTAAAATTTTTTATTTATTTCTTTTATGTGTATGAGTGTACTGTCTGCGTGCAGGTCTGTGCACCTGTGTCACGCAAATGCTGCAGAGAGCATTGGATTCCCCTGGAACTGGAGTCAAAGACAGTTTTCAGCCACCATGTGGGTGCTGGGGATTGAACCTGGGTCCTCTGCAAGAGCAGTCGGCGATCTTAACTGCTAGGCCATCTCTCCAGCCCCTCTTTCTCCTTTTAGGGAGACAGGGTCTCTTGCTGTTTTCCACTGCCTTCACCAGGCTAGCTGCCTGGTGAGCTTCCAGAGATTCCCCTCCTCCCTCTTCTTATCTTGCTGTAGGAGCACCAGAATTACAGAAGAATGCTACTGTACTTTAAGGGGATTCAGATTCAGGGACTCCTGCTTTCCACAGTGTGTGCTTTACCCATGGAACCATCTCTCCAGACCCTTTCTGCATATGTCAAATCATCTTTAGATTATTTACAATAGCTAACACTGTGTAAATGCTATGGCTATATTTACATCGTGCTGTCTAGGGAAGAATAACCAAGAAGAAGTCTGCACGTGCTCAGTACAGATGCATTAGTTTTTTGTTGTTGTTGTTGCTGCTGTTATTGTTGCTATTGACAGTCTCTTCATGTAGCCCATGCTGACTTGGAACTTGCAATCCTCCTGCCTCTGCCTCCCAAGTTCTGGTATTACATTACAGGTTTGCACCATTACGCCTAGCTCTTTTAAAACTTTATTGAGTTTCTTCTTTGACAGTTTCATCCACGTCTAGCATGCATTCTGCCTATGATGACCACCCCCTGATGAATCTGTGGGTACTGGAGGAATGAAAGGCCATATGTGAAACTCAAAGTTTCAAGAACTCGACCCCTAAAAGTTTGTTTCTGGATCATGAAAAGCTGCTGTCGAGTTAGGGCAGTGTGGGTTTTACTATATGTAGATACAAAGAACCAAGCTGATGTCCGAGCACCATCTGGAATGTCACTGATTACCATGGCAGTGGAAAAGGAGCTAGAGAGAGGGCCACGTATGGACTCTGACATGTTTTCTTTTAGAAAGTGGCCCAGCCAGTGACGTACACAGCCTGGAGGCCAGAGAGAGCTGCACACCACAGCCTTCCTGCCTCATTGGTCACTGTAGTGACCTGGAGGGGACACCAGGGTCCCTTCCCTCTCAGCCCCTGAAGCCGGATCTGGAATTGTCAGAGCTCCAGAGCACTTTACCCGACTGTGACATTGGATACAGGGTTCAGTCTATTGTTATCTGATCCACCTGGAAGGGTTCTCAGCATAAATCCTGCTCAGAAATTGATCCATAGAAGTGCTCATGTCTGGAAAACCCAGTCTGCTTTCTCTTCACCAATACCAAGTGTTACATAACCAGCACTATTTCCTTGTAGCCTGGGCTAATAAGAAACTTAAAGTAAAATGAAGTTCTCAGCTGGGCATGGTAGTGCACACCTGTAATCCCATCCCGCACGAAGTAAAGGCAGTAGGTGCAGGCATTCAAGGCCAGGCTTTGCTACATAGTGAGGCCAGTCTGCGCTACATGAAATTTTGCCTTAAAAAATAGTCCTCAGGGACTGGAGAGATGGCTCAGCGGTTAAGGGCACTGACTGCTCTTGCAGAGGACCCCAGTTCGATTCCTAGTACCCACATGGCGGATAAGAACTGTCTTTAACTCCAGTTCCAGGGGAATCCAACGCCCTCTTCTGACCTCTGTGGCATTGCACGACACGGGTACACCGAACTACATGCAGACAGTACACTCATACACATAAAAAATAATAAATAAATAAATAAATAAATAAATGTTTTAAAAAAAAAGTCCTCAGTTATTGTCACTATGTCAACCTAGGGATTATACAGGATTGCTCCCACTTCTACCTGATTATAAAGCATTACTTCGTTTTCTTTTTTTTTCCCCTGGGTCTTTTTGAGACAGGGTCTCCCTATAGCTCCAGATAGCCTGGAACTCATTCTGTAGACCAGGCTGGCCTTGAACTCACAGAGATACACCTGCCTCTGCCTCCTAAGTGCTGGAATTAAAGGTGTACACCACCATGTCTGGCTACTTCTTTTTAAAATAATATTTTATTTATTTATTTATTTTGGGGTCTCTTCGAGACAGGGTCTCCGTTTTAGTCCCAGCCTGCCTGGAGCTTGCTCTGTAGACCAGGCTGGCCCTGAACTCACAGAGATCCACCCGCCTCTGCCTCCTGAGTGCTGGGATTATAGGCATGCATGCGGCTTATTTATTTTTATTTAATGTGTATGAGTGTTTTGCCTACATGTATGTAAATGCAGCTCTGTCATGCAATGTCCATGGTGGCCAAAAGAGGGAGTTGGATCCCTAAGAATTGGAGTTAGGGACTGTTGTTACCCATCAAGCACTGGGAACTGGACCTGGGTCCTCTGCAAGAGAAGCCAGTGCTCTTCAGCATCTCTCTAGTCTCAACACTATTTATTTAATCACATATGGCTCTAGTCCACAGCTTCTGTTAGTCTAGAGGTTGCCCAGGTTTATATCACACATAAATAAAACCACTTACTACCAGCTTCTTTCTGGGGATAGTGCCTTGTGACGATGCAGAGATGCTGTCAGTATTGGATGGGTATATAAACAGACCCAGAGAGCTTAAGTGGCTTGCCTAAAATCACACAACCAGAAGATGGGAACTAAAGTTCTGTCTGTACCTATACTAAGTGCTGGGGTGCCTCACCAGTTTCATTTTTTAAGATACTTTATGTATTATTTTTATTTGATGTGGATGAGTCTATTGCCTATAGGTAGATGCATCCATGTCATGCAGTGCCCAAGGAGGTCATAAGAGGGCGTCAGATTTCCCCGGAACTGGAGTTCATAGACAGTTTAGCTGCCATGTGGGTACTGGGGTCCAAACACCCAGGTCCTCCACAAAGCAGACAGTGCTCTTAACCACTGGGCCATGTCTCCATCCCTGCTAATGTCATTGTACAGGTATTCTGATTCAGATAAGATGTCTTGTCTTAACCTGGATTTTGTTTTCATTAATTCAGATTTTCTGTGAATGAGATATAAGAAAACCAGAAATATTTGTGACCCCAAATCTTCAGATTTGTTCTCATTTTTCCAACTGGTTTGATGTCCTGTTGAAAAAGTAGGCTTATGTGTTTGTCTTCTAGCTTTGGTCTTCTTTCTTTCTTTCTTTCTTTCTTTCTTTCTTTCTTTCTTTCTTTCTTTCTCTCTTTCTCTCTCTCTCTCTCTCTCTTTCTCTCTTTCTCTCTTTCTCTCTTTCTTATATTTATTTTTTTTAATTTTTTTAAAATTTTTTGGTCTTTTTGAGACAGAGACTCCCTGTAACCCCAGCTGACCTGGAACTTACTATGTAGATGAGGCTAGCCTTGAACTCACAGAGATTCACCTGCTTCTGCCTCTCGAGTGCTGGGAGTAAATGTGTGCACCACCATGCCCAGCTTCTTTTATTTTTAAAGAATCCTTTATTTCTTTTGTTTTATGTGTATGAGTGTATTGTCTACATATATGTAAGTGCACCCACCGGTGTCATGCAGTACCCTCAGAGGTCAGAATAAGGTGTTGGATCAATTATCTATAACAATTACAAGTAATTGTTAGCCGCCATGTGGGTGCTGGGATTCGAACTTGGATCTACTGTAAGAACAGCCAGTGTTCTTAATGGCTGAGCCACCTCTCCAGTCCCCTTTCTTACTAAAAAATGTTTTCATTGATTCTTTAAGAGTTTCATACAATTTTGATCATATCCCACTTTAAACTAAGTTTTTTTATTTAGTTTTGTTTATTGAAACATTTTTGAGATAATTGTGGGCTTACAGGGAAACCTAAGGAAGAAAACATAGTCCTCCTCTGCATAGTTTGCAAGATTACACTATTTCTTTTTTATGGTAGAACCCAGAGCCTTGCACCTGCTGAGTGGCAACTCCCAGCCCTTGGAATAGCTTTATTTTCTCCCATCCCTCCTCCGCACCCCACTGGTGATTGAACACTTGGCCTTGAGTTTATCCAATGCTATACCTACCTCTGAGCGCTATGCCTGTGCCTTTTCCTTCCTTCCTTCCTTCCTGGTCCTTCCTTCCTTCTGCCGTCGTCCTTCTTCCTTGCTTCACTTGCCTTCTGTCTCTCTCTCTCTCTCTACTCTTTCTTTCTTTCTTGTCTTTCTTTCTTTCTTTCTTCTCTTTGTTCCAGTTCTTAGACTGATTTTCTCTCTAGAGTTCAATTAGGTGATTTACATCTTTCTGTAGGGCACAGGTGAAGGCATATTGGGGCTGGAGGAGAGGATTGGAAAAATGATGGAAAGACTTTGGGTGCCTGGGAATGGGCAGGGTACAACATCGAGGCCTGGGTGCCCATGGGTGGGAGTCAAGACCATGGCTGGCCACCAAGGGAAGGGGAGACATAGCTGGCTATCAAGAGAAAGGGGACATAGCTGGCCACCAAGGGAAGGGGGACATAGCTGGCCATCAAGAGAAAGGGGACATAGCTGGCCACCAAGGGAAGGGGGACATAGCTGGCCACCAAGGGAAGGGGGGACATAGCTGGCCACCAAGGGAAGGGGGGACATAGCTGGCCACCAAGGGAAGGGGGACATAGCTGGCCACCAAGGGAAGGGGGACATAGCTGGCCACCAAGGGAAGGGGAGACATAGCTGGCTATCAAGAGAAAGGGGACATAGCTGGCCACCAAGGGAAGGGGGGACCATAGCTGGCCACCAAGGGAAGGGGGGACATAGCTGGCCACCAAGGGAAGGGGGACATAGCTGGCCATCAAGGGAAGGGGGGACATAGCTGGCCATCAAGGGAAGGGGGGACATAGCTGGCCACCAAGGGAAGGGGGACATAGCTGGCCACCAAGGGCAGTGGGAAGTCTTGAGGATCAGCTCTCCTAAGGCTAGAGTCTTCAAATTACAGAAACCTCTCCTGACCCAGCATAAGCCCAACGCAGAGGCAAAGCTTTTGCCATGCACAACCTGGAACCTCAGGGGAGAGGGCTGTGGGGAGGCAGCCACTCAGAGAAGGCTGAAACTGCTGCCCAACATAGGGAAGTCCTCCACCATCCAACCTGTTCCACCATTAGCTCCACCACCAGAGGATTGTAGTTGGAGACCACAGATCCACTCATGGGAAGGGATCTCAGCTCCAGGTTCATAGGAAAGACCACAGCTCCAGCTCACAGGAGGGGACCACAGCTCTAGCTCACAGGAGGGGACCACAGCTCCAGCTCACAGGAGGGGACCACAGCTTCAGCTCCCAGGAGGTGACCACACCTCCAGCTCACAGGATGGGGCCACAGCCCTTCCACATCACTCAACAGTCAAGAAAATATCCCACAGACATGGTCACAGCCAGTCCAATGGAGGCAATTCTCCAGCTGAGGCTCCCTCAGCCCAGGTGTGTCAAGCCGACACTAAAGCTGTCCAGCACAGTTGGTGTGCTTTCTCCCCACTGGCATCACTTATAGCCAAACCTTCCCCACTCTTGACCTTTGAAGCTTCAAGCTTAAACTTCCTAGCTCCAATTTCAGCAAAACTAACAAACCTCCAAGAATTGACTCTCCCTAGCTCCACCTGAGTAATGTGGCCTGACACAATCACTCTGGTCAGGAAGAGAAGAATCCCATGGAGTCCCATGTACACATAATAGCCTGCAGGGGAGAGGTGGTACCCAGGGAAACATGTTCTCACAACAGAGAGAAATGGATGCTGGGAAGGAACAGGGGGAGGAAGGCTGATTTCCATGGCGCTGAGCCATAAGGAACTGAGTCTGCACACAAACATTCTGAATGTATAGGTAACAGCAGAAAGTTAATATTGTCTTAAGCTTTGATTATACAAGGCCTAACCTTTGTCATTTACATAGAGATAAACTTGTGTATGTTGGCTAAGCTCTAAAAGTGTTCTACTTCCTTCTTTGAAAGCGTCGTATCCACGTAATCATGCAGCCTTGAAACTATGACAACAGGTATTTTTTTTATTTTAAAATAAAACATCTTTTAATGTGTTTTCACTTTGAAGCTAAGAGATTTTTATAACATATAACAATATTCACAACAGGCTATATTGAATCAACTAATATTTAGTAATTTACCTTTATAAATAATGATATTTTAAAATGTTAAAACACATTAAAAGGCCACTGTTATCATGATCCCAACTTTTAGAGCCCACAATTCTGTTTTTTTTTTTGTTGTTGTTTTTTGGCTTTTTTGAGACAGGGTCTTCCTGTAGCCCCAGCTGGCCTGCAACTCAACTCACTATGTAGACCAGGCTGTCCTTGATCTCACAGAGATCTACCTGCCTCTGCCTCCTGAGTGCTGGGATTAAAGGCATGAACCGCGATGCCTGGAAATTATACAACAGGTGTTTTTAATTTTCCTTATTTCCTGCTCTTCCCATATTGGCTCAGCAACAAATTCCATTGTCTCTTCTTTTAAACTTTTCTCTCTCTGTATTCTTTTCTTCTCTGTCCCCACTGACACTACACCAGTTGCCTCAGGTTTGCCTTCTAACCTTCTAAAAATAAGAGCACCCTGTTCTCAGTAAGCCTAGTTCAAACCCTGCAGAACTGACTTGAGTATGAGCTGCAAGTCTAGTTTTTATTCCTGAGCCTAATCCTATGGCCAAGTGGATGGTGGACACTGATTGGCCATTGTTGGATCATGTGACCATCATGGAGTTGATCAGAAGCCAGTCAGAGCTTTCTGTATCAAGTGGACTGAGAATGGGAATGAGGTGGATGCCCAGGGCAGGGTGGGAATCAGGACAGGTCTCCAGAATGTCTAGAAACCTCATCATTTCGAACTGGAGAGTATGACATATTTGAAGAGCTCATGTAACTCATAAAATCATATTATTTTAACTGGAGATGATATTAGCAATGTGTCTTTGCCTGAATTTTCTGTCTAATTTGCATTAACTATTCATTCTTTGTACATTCACATTAATTTGTGCTTTGAACCCTAGAAACATAAGAGAATCAGAATGTTCAGGGGTAGATGTGGCATTCCTAGCATTGAGGAGACTGAGAAAGAATTGTGAGCTTGAGACACACCCCACCTATGTGGTAAGAACTTGTTTCCAAAACACTGACAAACAAAATGCTCAAAAACTTCTTGTTCCTTGGGCTCAGTTGGACGATGGCTTGTCTAGCATGCACCAAGCCTAGCACTTAAATATCCCAGTCACCACTCATCAAGCTTCTTTTGCCCCAGACAGAGACTATTACAGAGCACCACAACTGGTCACATAGATATTGTCTATGAATTTCCCAAGCCTAAGTGACACATCTACAATACAACCTCTTATACCTTCAGTTCACATTAACATAGAACAAGAGGTAAGGAAAGAGGACTCTAATAAATCTCTCAACTCACAACTGATGAAGCTCCCTCATGCAAGAGAGGGCTGTAAACACAAAAGGGCACAAATGGCCAAAACATATAGAGAGTGGGGGGTCCAAGGACAGGGTTCTGATATTAAGCTTCACTGGCCCAGGGCTCAGGGACCATCGCAGAAGAGGGGGCAGAAAGATCGTAAGAGCCAGGGAGGAGGTGCATGACCACATGGAAACAGAACCTTACAAGCTCTGAGGACCCTGCTCATACGATCCTACAGCACTGGTGTCAGCATGCACAAGACCCCTGCAAACTCAAGCACACAAAACCCAGAACTGTGGAAATTGGCAGCAGGTCCCAATCTTAGCAGAACTATTGGCAGATGATTACTGCTGGGTAAGGAAGAGCTGACCTTCTTAAAGTGAGGGACTCTGGATGGGCTGACTAGACCTCAATGGATGACCTTGCACTAAGGAACGTCTAGGGACTCTAATTTAACAGAATGGGCCTTTGCACAAATGACAGGGTGTATGAATTGGGGGGTGGGCACTGTGGAAAGGGACTGTATTAGTCACTTTTCTGTTGCTCTGATAAAACACCATGACCAAGGAATTTATAAAAAGAAGAGTTTATTTGAGCTTATGATTGACGGTTCCAGGGAATTAGAGTCCATTGTGGCGGGAGGCATGGCGGCTGGATCTGGAGCAGCAAACCAAGGGTCACATCTCACAATGAGCACAGGAAGCAGAGAGAGCAACTGGAGACCACGAGGCTTGTTAAACTCACTAAGCCTGCCCCCAACAACGCACTTCCTCCAGCACGGCCACACCTTCTAAGACCTCCAAAAACAGTGCCACCAACTGGAGACAAATGTCTGAATACTTACAGCCTATGGGGGACACTCATTCAAACCACCACAGGGACCTAAAGGGGATTAAGATCGATTGAGATGTTCTGTATAAAATGCACAAAAATTCAGTAAGAAATGGAAGAAAAAGAAAGAGCAGAAACCTAAAACATTAGATAATAAATGTGCCTGTGTACTATCCTCAGAATATAATAGTCTGATGCTTTTGGAAAAGAAATAAAACATAATGAATTAATTAAAAAAAATGCCTAGCACTGCATGAACCAAGCATGATGGTGCATGCCTGTAATCCCTGCACTCAGAAGCCAGAAGCAAAGGGTCAGAAGCTCAAGGTCACCCTCAGCTACATAGTGAACTCAAGGCCAGCTTAGGCTACATGAAACTCTGTCTCAGCAACAAATGCAACAATGCTCTTGTTACTTCTGATCTCTTGTTACTGCTAATCATTGCTTCCCCTCTACAACAATGGAGGTGTATTATTTAACAAATGGCTTTGACTGTATTCGTCAGAACAAGGTGCAAGTTTAGTCTGCTCTGTAGTAGTCTCAGATGCTGTGGCTCTGCCCCGTGGAGTCCCCCACAGCCAACTCTCCATGTGTTGTGTTCTTGACCCTATGAGCACTGTCCTACACAAAGCAAAGATGATGACACACCAACCCCATTCCAGCCCACAGGAAGCAGACAATTGAGAAAGGGAGGAATCACCCCTGTCCTTCAACAGCATGACCCGGAAGTTATATATAGTGCTTCCACTGGCATACCATTGACCATCCCAAAAGCTTCATCTAGGTACACAGAAGGCTGTGAGCCTATCACTATTGTTGGCCCTTATATACACAGCTATCAGACATTAGACAGATGTTAGAATAAAAGCAGCAATTTGTGTGATGAAGAAAGAGAAAAATGACTTCTCCCTTCTGTTTGATTTTCAGATTAAGAAGAAGATCCCCTGGGACATGCTTTAGCACATCTGGGTATAGGCTCTACACCAGCATGTCTTCCTACTACAGGAATAACAACTCTAGAGGGGATGATGATTATCCTGGCTATCCAGGATCTCAGAACCATACACAGGGCCATTTGAAACCTCAGGATTATCAAGAATTTCCAGGTTCTTTGGACAATCCAAACTCCTACCGCACCAGAAGCAATCTATATTCTTCAGACTCTAGAACAAATCCAGACTATCCCAGCCCTCTAGCAGAACCAGATTATCCCGGAACTCCAAGCAACCCAGAATATCCCCGAACCAGGAGTAACTGGTACTCTGCAGATTCTAGAACAAGGCCAGACTATCACGAGTCTCTGCCAGAGCCAGACTACACTGACCTCCAGAGCAATCCCTACCACGCAGGCTCATCCCGAGAGCCTGATGACCTCGGCTCTCCGCGCTCTCCTGGTTTTGCAGGGTCCAGAAGCAGCGGGAACCATGCAGGCTCTAGAGCCAATCCAGGCTATTTGGGATCCTTGGAAGAACCAGACTACCCAGGAGCTGGGGGCAGCTCTCACTCTCAGGGCTCCAGAACCAATTCCAACTTCCGAGGCTCCAGAAGAGATGTAGGCTATGCCCAGTCCAGAATCAATTCCCATCCAGGCACCCTGGGGGCGCCAGATTACCCAGGTGCTGAGAATCAATCAAAGTCTCCCCACTTTTATGGAAAACCAGACTACCTTGGTACTGAGGACCCACAGAATGCTCCAGACTTTTGGGGAGACCCTGATTATCCAGGTGCTAAGGATGGTCATGGTTATGGCTCTTTGGAGATCCCAGATATCACCAGGAGGTAAGTGGGGCCTGAGTGCTAGGTCATTAAGCTGGTGGGAGTTGGTCTGTGTGATTTTGATTAAGGACATGTATTATTTACTTTTGCATCACCATGACCAAAATACCCAACAGAAACAACTTAAAGCAGGAAGTGTTTGTTTCAGCTTCCGTGTTCAGAGAGTTCAACCCGTGGTCTTTGGTTTCTTGGCCCCATGTTCTTGCGCAGAACATCATGGTGGCAGGAATGTATGGCAGAGAAGAGCTGTTCAAATCATGGTGGCCAGGTACAGAGAGGGGCCGGGCACCAGATCCACTTCAACCACACTGCTCCCCACAGTGACTCACTTCCTCCAGTCAGATCTTACTTTCCAAATGTTCCAGAAACTCACAAAATAACGAGAGATCAAGCACTCAATTTTACCACATGAAATTTCAACTGATATTAGGATTACTTTATATTTAGTATTTCTACTACACTATTTATGAATTTTATTTTGGAAAATATGGCTGAATATGGTTCCCTGTAACCCCATCACTTTGAAGGCTGAAGAAGGAAGATTGTTACTTCAAGGTCAGTCTGGGCTGTATAATGAGATCCTATCTCAAAAGAAGGAAGGAAGGTGGGGCTGGAGAGATGGCTCAGCAGTTAACAGCACTGTCTGCTCTTGCAGAGGAACCAGGTTCAAAACCCAGCACCCGCATGGTGACTGACAACCATCCACAGTTCAAGTTCCAGGAGATCTGACCCCCTCTTCTGACCTCTGTGGGCATTGCACAACACGGGTGCACTTACATGTATGCAGGCAATACACTCAAACACATAAAATAATAAAAATAAATATTTTTTAAAGAAGGAAGGAAGGGAAGGAGATAGGGAAGGATAAGGGAGGGAAAGAGAAAGGTAGGGAGGAAGGAAGGAAGGAAGGAAGGAAGGAAGGAGGAAGGAAGGGAGGGAGGGAGGGAGGGAGGGAAAGTAAAATGGAAGGGAAAGGAGGAAGGAAGAAACAACTAATGACTTGTATTTATCTCCAAGAACAAGGACACAGGACTTCAAACACAGCTCTCAGATTGTTTTAGGATCTTAATGATAGAATTTACAGGACCAGGCTAAATGTATTATCTCTGACTGTTCGAGCCAGCACTGTAAGACACAGCTTTGATCTCAGCAATCCTCTGCTTTTCATCTTTTACTTTCTGACCCGTGGGAGAGGCCACCCCCCTTCACTTGGTGTAGCAGAGATTCCACCCGGGAGATGCCCACGCATGAGGTCTCTTGCCCCCTCCCCGACTCCTGGATTCCCAAGACTCGCAAGAAAGGCTCTCTGAACCACAGTCCAGGGAATTCTAAGAAGTTTACACTGGCTGGCCTGCAAAGTGAATGGAGACTGTATATTTATAAGTACAACTTACATACTAAGCAATTGCTCCCTTTCCCCCATGTTTAACCCAGAGTCCCAGCATGAACTTGGTGACTCTGCCCAAGTTGACAAAATGGTGAGAGGTCCGCATGGTTGGCTTTTATATGTCCCTAGCTCCTCCCCCAACATTGTGCTGGCAGCTTCCCAGGAAATTCTGGGCTGGAGGAGTTGCTGGATCTCTTAGAGAGGCAGGAAGGAGTGCTTAGGCATGAGAAAACCCTCAAAGTCAAAAGTCCGTCCCCGCCCACCTTACACTCGTGGCTATTGATGAAGACACACATGCTGACACAAGGTACCTGCCCAAGACAAGCTGACTGCTCTTTGCTCTCTTCTCTACCTCAACCCTTTACTCTAAGCCAGTGGTTCCTGACCTTGGCTAATCCTTAGAGTTCCTCTATTACCTGGAGTCCTTTGAAAATAGTATAATTTGGGCCTGGAGAGATGGCCCAGTGATTAAGAGCATAGGCTGCTCTTGCAGAGGGCTCAGGTTGGTTCCCAGAGCTCGCATGGTGGCTAACAACTGTCACTCCAACTTCAGGGGATCTGACTCCATCTTCTGATCTCTGGAGGCATTGCATGCACAGGCACAATTACATGTATGCAGAAAACACATACACAGAATAAAAATCAATGGAAAGGAAGGAAGGAAGGGAGAACGGGAGGGAGGAAAGAAAGGAAGGAAGGAAGGGAGAACGGGAGGGAGGAAAGAAAGGAAGGAAGGAAGGAAGGAAGGAAGGAAGGAAGGAAGGAAGGAAGGAAGGAAAGAATCCAAGCAAGTTCAAGGCCAGCCTGATCAACATAGTGAAACCATATCTCAAAAGCCCAATACTAATACTAATAACATCAATAATAATAGAATAGCGAGCCAAGCCTTCAGAGCTTCTCCTCTAATTGTCTAGGATGAGATTTGGGAATTGGTACATATAAAACTGAGAATCGGGGCTGGAGAGATGGCTCAGTGGTTAAAAGCACTTTCTTCTGTTGTAGAGAATTTGAGCTCAGCACACATACTGGGTTCTCACAACTGCCTATAATTCCAGCTCTGGGGGATCTGATGCTCTATTCTGGCCTCTGAGGGCACTGAAATATACACATAAATAAAAATAAAATAAATCATAATTTGAGAATCATTACTACAGGTTAGTTATGTGTGTACAGAGGCCAGAGGATGACTTCCAGTGTCCTCCTCTATCATTCTCTACCTTATTCCCATAGCACAGGGTCCCTCAATAAACCTGAAGTTCAGTTTCCACTAGGCTTGGGACCAGCTAACTCCCAGGATCTGTCTGTCTGCCTCCCTCCCACAACACAGGTTATAGGCATACAGGGCCCTGTCCAGCTTTTATGTGGGTACTTGCACAGTAAGCAGTCTTGTCCCCTCAGCCATCCCAGTCCAGATTACTTGGTTTTTATAGCATTTTATCTGCATACCAGGTGCCCTCTGGCCTCCAACCTTTATTTTTTTATTTTTTTATTTTTATTTTTAATTTATTTTGGTATGTGTATGAATGTACTGTCTGCGTGCAGGTGTGTGCACCCGTGTCGTGCAATGCCGTGGAGGTCAGAAGAGGGTCTCGGATTCCCCTGGAACTGGAGTTCTCCTGGAATTGGAGTTTCAGACGGTTCTCGGCCGCCATGTGGGTGCTGGGGACCAAACCCGGGTCCTCTGCAAGAGCGGTCGGCGCTCTTAACCGCTAGGCCATCTCTCCAGCCCCCAACCTTTATTTATGCTATTCCTTATCTGCTCAGTGCCTTCCTCCCACTACATGTGACTCTATCCTTCTAAGCTCTTCTCAGACGTCTCCACTTCCCCACAAACCCTCAGCCAGAATTCTCCGATCCTTCGTCTGAACTCCACAGACCTGTCTTCTGATACTCACTAGTTCTTCCCCTTATTGCTCCTTGCTGTGTCTAAAAACACTGTCACATTGTACATGGATGCTTCTTGGAGGAGATGCCGCATATCTTTACCTTTTGTACTAGTTACTTTTATGTTGCCATGATAAAACACCATGTCCAAAAACAACCTGTGGAAGAAAGAGTTTGTTTTGGCTTTCATGATCCCAGAGGGACAAGAGTCCATCAGGACAGAGAGGCCCAGCAGCCAGCAGTGGGCAGAGGAGCAGGAGCCAAAAGCTAGAGATCACATATCCAATCACAAATGTGAGATAGACGGAATGAACCGGAAGTGGCACAAGGCCGTCCCCAAACAGTGCCACCAACTGGGGACAAAGTATTCAAATACATGAGCCTATGGGGGCCTTGCTTGTTCAATCCACCACACCTGTGTAGCTCTGTTGCCTAGCTTATACCTAACACATGGTTAGCATTTTTTTTTCAACATCGAGGGACTGATGAATGGATGAATAATGAATGGATGACTGGGTAGATGATGAATGGAGGGGTGAATGAATGATGAATGTATTGTTACCCTTATACCACTGGATAAAACTAGATTGTGTTAGTCAGATTTCCTGCCACTGTGACACAAATTATGTGCCCCTGACATAAACAAATTAAAAGAGGACGGTACATTTTGGCTCATGGTTTCAAAGGTTTCAGTCCATCATGGTGGGAGAAGGTGTGGTGAAGTAGAACAGTTCACAGCATGGTGGTCAAGAAGCAGAGAGATGGAGAGAGGAGAGAAAACGAAAGGGAGGGGAAGATACAGAGGGAGAGGAGGGGGAGAGAGAGAATGCATTCAGGCTTATTTCTCCTGCTTTCTCTTTGAGTTCATCTGGCCCCTCAGCTGTGGGATGATGCTGCCTACATTCAGGGTCGGGCTCACCTCCTAATGCCCTCACAGACATACCCAGAGGTGTGCTTTAGAACTCTGCTAGACCCTTCTCAGGCCAATCAAGGGGACAGAAAGATGAGCCATCACAGGGAAGCCAGCCTTTGGGATTCCAGGGTGCTCCACAGACTGTGCTCAGTGTGGCCCATGTTTCCTTGCAGGAATAATGGCCTCATGGATGTGCTCGGGAGCAGGAATGAAGATTACCCTGAAAACATAGAAATGCCATCCATGAAGATGGCAGGTCCGTTGGGCCACGCTCTTCCAGGCGATCCTAGAAATGGCTATGGTAAGCATGTGTTAAAATAGCCTCAGTGCTGGATGTGGTGGTGCACGCCTTTAATCCCAGGACTCCAGAGGCAGAGGCAGGTGGATCTCTGTGAGTTCAAGGCCAGCCTGGTCTACATAGTGAGTTCCAGGCCATCTGGGCTACAGGGAGACCCTGTCAAAAAGACAATTCTTCCTGAGTACATCTTGTTTTTCCCCCAGTATAAAGCTGAGCAGAGGTAAGTCAAACCACTTTCAGTAGTAAGCTAGGGTCCGTCTCACTGAAGAAAAGCACTGA
The DNA here is from genome assembly GCA_009823505.1 of Rhizomys pruinosus. Taxonomy (NCBI): domain Eukaryota; kingdom Metazoa; phylum Chordata; class Mammalia; order Rodentia; family Spalacidae; genus Rhizomys; species Rhizomys pruinosus. The sequence goes on along the minus strand of VZQC01004736.1, from coordinate 839,335 downwards.
TGATCACATATTTCATAGGAAATATTTACTTGGGACTCCAAAACCAATTTTTCTGCCTAAGGATACTGCATACATGCATGCTTTCCATACTCAACAGGGAATCATGGCATTCCTAAGGCAGTCAAGGGAGCTGTTGCTGAAAAAGCCAGGAAAAAAATCTTAACCGTTTTGATGTATTAGGCACAAACACACATAGAGTGCCAAGACAGCCGTGGTATTACAATCTAATAGGGAAATAATATCTCTAAAGATGGTTTAGGGGACAAACTAAAGCTCAGAAAGAAGTGTAAATGCTATCCAACTACTTTTCCAGCCAAGATCAGATGCAGGCTCTCTGATCCAAACCCCTACCTGCTTATTTACCATGTGCCACTGCTGGGTAGAACCAGGGCAAATACAAACAGATGCCTGACAGCTTGGCTCTATAGAACACTGAAACTAAAGTTCTCCAAAAGAAAGCCAAGGGCCAGAGAAAGGGTTCAGTGGGAAAAGTGCTTGCTGTGCAACCCCCAAGACCTGAGTTCAGATCCCTAGTACCCATGTAAAAGCCAGTCATGGCAGTGCACATCTGTAACCCAGCACCGTGGGGAAGACACAGGCAGACCCCTGGAGCTCAATGGCCAGCCCCTCCAGCTGGATGGATTGTCTCCAGGTCCAGTGAAAGATCCTGATTCAAAAAATAAAATTGAGGAAGACATCCATGTCAATGTCTGGCCTCCATATAAGTCCACATAGAGCCAGTGCACATGTGCACATGTGTGCATATCTATACATATGTATGTATATATACCAAACGCACACATGAAAATTAAAATTTTTTAAAAATAAAAAATTCAAGTGTGGCTTCCTTCCCTGAGGTCCTTTATAGGACAAAGTTTGTAGCCCTTGGCAATATATTGTCTAGCATCCCGATAGTCATGGTGCCTGGCACATTAGTAGATGCAGGAGAAATACTAACGAAATTAACAGTGAAACCCATTGGAGTTGTATCTGTCAGCTCTCGTGGCAGGAATGCTGTGTAACAAGCAGCAACCCCCAAACCCAGAGTTATATGATAAGCAAGCATTTCTCTTGTGTCTGGAGGATTGCCTAGTTTTGGCTGCATTAGGCTGAGGTGGGCTATGTTTGGCTCCAGGTCATGGGGCCCTTTTTGGGTCTAGAGTCCTTCTTCTTGGACCAGTGAGCTTCTTGGGTATTCTCTTCCCATGGTGTAAGCTGGAAGGGCTCGTAAGTAGAACCTCACAGTATCTAGAAACTCAGTTTCACTTCTGAAGTAAAGACAAGTCAGCCCACCATCAATAGCGCTGGACGAAGTGGGGAGGGCTTCAGAGCTGCTGAACAATTACAAGTTCACCACAGGGCAGGATCATTTAATCATGGTACATGGAGTAACTGATTCAGTTCCTCCAACAATCCTCTGTAAAAGTCAGGTGATTATCCCTATTTCAAAGAAGAAAACACTAAAGCTCAGACATGTTAATTGGAGAAAGCAGCTAGTAAATAACAAGGTTAGGAATTATTCCCAAACCAGAAGTTCTAGAACCTCCAGCAATGTCCCCATCAAAAGTGCTCTATATTCTTTTTTTTCTTTTTTTGTATTTTCGAGACAGGGTCTCCTTTTAAGTACCAGCTGGCCTGGAGCTCACTCTGTAGACCAGGCTGGCCTTGAACTCTCAGAGATCCGTCTGCCTCTGCCTCCCAAGTACTAGGATTAAAGGCGTGCGCCACCACGCCCCGACTTTTTTTTTTTTTTTTTTTTGGGTAAAAAGTGCTCTACATTCTATGTGGAGTTTATCTTTAATCGTTAACATGGATTGCATAAAAATATGTTGGAGTCGCCGAGCTACCGGCGCCACGGCGGTTGGGGGTCGGTGGGGCTGTGCGCCGCGGTTTTGTCTCCAGCGGCGGTTGGGGGTCGGTGGGGCAGCGAGCGCGTGGGGCGCTGCGCGGGGCGGCGCGCCGCGGTTTTGTCTCGAGCGGCTCGCGCGGTGGGGGAGGCCCTTTCCGCCAGCCAACGGCGGGTGGCGGCGGCTTGGCCGGTGCGGGACTGCGAGGACGGGGCAGGGACGGCGGGAGAGCGAGCAGTAGCTCCAAAGAACTGCTGGTTTCGATTTTTAGCACTTGCCAAGTTGTGGAAATAGTGAAGGATGCTTATACTACTTAACATTCAAATCGCTCTCTGGTATTCGTCTTTGGAAGACTCGATATCTGGATCTCTCCTCTACTCCATCTCTATTGACTTGTAAAACCCGATAATGAAACATATAATCCTCGAAGTCACCTCCGAGCCTTAATTACATTGATGCCTAGCATTTGAAGCTTCTTCAGGGAATAAACAATGACATCTGCCGTGGCTGACAGTGGAGATTCTGTTTTGGAGATTTCCAGCAGTGGAATAGAAGAAGGTGAAAAGGTCTGTGAATACCCAGCGGTGATTGTGGAACCAGTTCCCAGTTCCAGATTAGAGCAGAGCTATGCGACCCAGGTTCTGGTTTATGATGATGAGACTTACATGATGCAGGATGTGGCGGAAGAACAAGAAGTTGAGACTGAGAATGCAGAACCAGTGGAAGAATCAGTTCATAGCAGTAATGTACACTGTACAGATAAAACAATTGAAGCTGCCGAAGCCCTTCTTCATATGGAATCTTCTACCTGCTTGAGGGAGTCGAGAAGTCCTGAGTTTATCCATGTTGCTATGAGGCCAGATGTCGTTACAGAGACTGTAGTGGAGGTGTCGACTGAAGAATGTGAGCCTATGGATGCCTCTCCTATCCCTACATCACCAGATAGCCATGAACCAGTGAAGAAGAAAAAAATTGGCCGTAAACCAAAGACCCAGCGGTCACCAATTTCCAATGGGTCTCCTGAGTTAGGAATCAAGAAGAAACCCAGAGAAGGAAAAGGAAATATAACCTATCTATGGGAGTTTCTTTTAGATCTACTTCAAGATAAAAATACTTGTCCCAGGTATATTAAGTGGACTCAGAGAGAAAAGGGCATATTCAAGCTCGTGGACGCAAAGGCTGTCTCAAAGCTGTGGGGAAAGCATAAGAACAAGCCAGACATGAACTATGAAACTATGGGTCGAGCTTTGAGGTACTACTACCAAAGGGGAATTCTTGCAAAGGTTGGAGGACAGAGGCTTGTCTATCAGTTCAAGGATATGCCCAAAAACATAGTCGTTATAGATGATGACAAAAGTGAAACCTACAGTGAAGACTTGGCCACAGCTGCTGATGAAAAGTCTCTAGAACGCGTGTCACTATCTACAGAAAGTCTCCTGAAAGCGGCAACTTCTGTTCGAGGTGGAAAGAACTCATCTCCTATAAACTGCTCCAAAGCAGAGAAAGGTGTGGCTAGAGTTGTGAATATCACTTCCTCAGGTCATGATGCTTCATCTAGGTCTCCTACTACCACAGCATCTGCGTCGGTAACAGCAGCTCCAAGGACAGTTCGCGTGGCCATGCAAGTTCCTGTCGTAATGACATCATTGGGTCAGAAGATTTCAACTGTGGCAGTACAGTCAGTCAGTCCAGGAGCACCGTCAATAACCAGCACTAGTTCAACAACCACGACCTCTCCAAAGGTAGTCCTTCCGACAATCCCTACTGTGATGCCAGCCTCCACTAAAAACTGGGACAGAGTCACCATGCAGCCTACCAAGATCATCACCATCCCTGCTACGCAACTTGCACAGCGTCAACTGCAGACAAAGTCAAACCTGGCTGGATCAGGAAGCATTAACCTTGTTGGATCTCCATGGGCTGTGAGAGCACTTACCCCAGTTTCAATAGCCCATGGCACACCTGTAATGAGACTATCAGTACCCGCTCAGCAGGCTTCTGGCCAGACTCCTCCTCGAGTTATCAGTGCAGTCATAAAAGGGCCAGAGGTTAAATCAGAAGCAGTGGCAAAAAAGCAGGAACATGTTGTGAAAACTTTGCAGCTGGTAGAAGAAAAGGCAGCAGATGGGAGTAAAACAGTAACCCACGTGGTGGTGGTCAGCGCGCCTTCCGCCATTGCGCTTCCTGTAACCATGAAAACGGAAGGATTAGTAACGTGCGAAAAGCAAACAGCAGTTCCACTGTGGACCTCAGACTGTTAGTGGTAGCACTGACATAGTGTTTGCAAGGGAAGTCATCGAGAAGTCAGAGGAAGACTTTAAAACATTTTAGTACATATAAGAAAGCGATCAGACCTACTGGAAATACATTATCTATCCCATGTTTCAGTGGGAAGTGAACTAACTACCCATTGAGATGCTGGCAGAAAACTGCCTCTTACAGTAGGAATAACTGATCCGTCAGTAAGAAAAAGGATTGAAAGGGACCAAGCAGCTCACTACAATATCAAGTTACACTAAGAGTTGGAACACTAACACTTGTAAGAGGTTACATAGTTTTCAGTGGGGAGGGGTTGGGATGGGTAATCTCATTGTTACATATAGCAATTTTCGATGCATTTTATATGCATACCAGCAATTATTACTGTGTCTGCACAGTACTCACTTAACTGGTGCTATGTGAAGACTCTGCTAATTTAGATATTCTAGAATGTGAACTGAATGGATCCAAAAGCTTCAGAAAGAGGATAGCAAAAAAAAATAAAAAAAGATCTAGTGTGAATTTTTTTTTATATCGTATAGCTTAAGCTGATTTAAAACAAAGGCCTTAGGCCGGGTGTGGTGGCGCACACCTTTAATCCTAGCACTCGGGAGGCAGAGGCAGGTGGATCTTTGTGAGTTCAAGGCCAGCCTGGTCTACAGAGTGAGTTCCAGGCCAGCTGGGGCTACAGGGAGACCCTGTCTCGAAAAGACCAAAAAAAAAAAAACAAAGGCCTTAGACTAATTTTCAGTTTTCTTTCTTGAAATAAGCTAATGGCTTGTTTGTGCAAACCTTTTTTATTAAAAGAAAAATTTTTAAATCTTGTACCTAGCCCAGTATTGTTATAGAATTTACATGTAACATTCTATATGGTAGTCTGTCCGTTTCTTAATTGTGGACAAATTAACAGGTGGTTCTGGCCTTTTGCCCTAACACGCCTATCTCACTCACTTAGCCCTGTGTCTGTGCAGACACAGCGCTTTCAGTTCTACTGTCATTTGGAAATTCAGGCTCAGCATGAATTTGTCAGGTATTCTTAATACCTGGTGTTTGTTTTCTTTCTCATTCTTTCTTTTCTTTCCTTTTTTCCTCCTTTCTCTTGCTTTTTTTCTTTTTGAGTTGAAGTTTAAGAGGGAAAGTACCAGTGTTCAGATTTGAACTATAATAGTTTGTATATTCAACATTTGAAGTATATTCTATTTTTTTGTACTCTTGTTTCAAAGTATTCAAGTAGGTTTTCTGAAATATAGAAATGAAATTAAAAAAAATATGTTGGAGTCTTGCCAGGTGTGCTGGTGCACGCCTTTAAACTCAGCATTCGGAGGTGGAGGCAGGGACATGTCTGCATGTTGTGAGTTCTAGGCCAGCCAGGGCTGCATATTGACATCCTATCTCAATATAAGGAATGTGATACTGTCACAGTGATATCAGAGCGGACTCTGTTCCTAAGAAGACAGGACATACTTGCTGTGTTGTCATAGAACATTACAGGTCCACGGAAGCTTTGCACCTGTATACGCAAGTGTTTTTTTTTTCAATCTCTGAGTTGTGACTTATTCACAAGTAGTGCCACAAAATTTTAAAGTGAGGCCAGGCATGGTGGTGCTCGCCTTTAATTATAGCACATAGGAGGCAAAGACTGGTGGGTTTCTCTGAAGTCAAGGTCAGCCTGGTCTACATACTGAATTCCAAGCCAGCCAGAGCTACATGATGAGAGCTTCTCTTAAAGTAAAAAAATAAATAAAAATTGTAAGGGAAATAGAAGTTTAAAGTAATAAATATATACAGCTATATAATGTATAAATATAGTAAATAATAAATATATGCAGTTAAAGTTTGGTTTGCGAAATGTTTTCAGTTACAGAAGTGTATGTATTTGCTGGAACACAACTATTATTAGTAATTGTGTTATTTTAACCATAGCTTGTGGTCAAATGCTGACTGTACCGGTCTTGCATTTTAATCCTATTTTCCACAATTTCTTTTTTAATAAAAAATTATCTATTTATTCTTGTTTTATATGTGTGAATGTTTTGCTTGCATGTATATAAGTGCACCTTGTATGTGCATTTCCCATGGAGGGCATCAGATTCCCCTGGACCTGGAGTTAGGGATGGTGGTTAGCTACCATGTGGGTGCAGGTTTTCTGCAAAAGTAGCCAGTGCTCTGAACCCCTGTGGCATTTCTCCAAACCCTTTTCCACAAGTTCATAACCATGGATCTCGCAGGACCTCAAAGGCCAAGTCTTAGTGCAGGAAACCCTTGCTGACCACTATTGAGCACATTTTACCAGTCACATTTGGGCAGTGTCCAATGGGCATGGCTGACTGTCCATGTCCCCTCTTCATTCCAGTGAACGATGCTTATGTGAGAGGAAGTAGCCCTGTCTGTGCTGATGGAAGCCTGCTGCTGTCTGAATGTGATTGGCACAAGTCACCCCAAGGTAAGTGGTAATAGATAATGACTAAAAAGTCATCCCTGGGGAAGGAATAGGTTCAAGGCCACCCAAATACCAGACTCTCGTTTCTTCTTGGCCCTTCTAATGGGTATAGTAGCTGCTTAATCTATTTTAGGAGTTTTCTTCCTCTCTTCTCCCTTTCCTTTCCTTTCCTTTCCTTTCCTTCCTTTCTTTCTTTCTCTCTTTTTTCTTTCTTCCTTTCTTCCTTCTTCTTTCTGTCCTTCCTTTCTTCTTTCCTTTGCTCTGGGTGTGGAACCTGGGGTTCTATTTAGGGTGAGCACATGCCCTGTCCTTAAACTACAGCTTCAGTCCTTAAAGTTTCCCTTCATGCATAGAGGTTTCCCTTTCTGGGTATCAGTGTCTTGATAGCTGGTTGTGGACTTGAGAGATGCCTCAGTGCAAGCATGAGGACTTAAGTTAGGATCGCAGCACCTACATAAAAGCTGGGCACAGTGTATGGTGCCTATTACCTCAACACTGGGGGATGGAGGCAGGTGGACCCCAAAAGCTCACTGGCTGGTCTAGCCAAAATGACAAGGTTCTGAAAGAGACCCTGTTTCAAAAACTAAGATGAAGAATGATAGAGGAAAGATATCCTAAAGCCAGTCCCTGGCCTCCACATGGACCTGTTCAAATGAGTGAATACACTTACGTACACACACAGGTACACACACATGCATACAACACACATGGATTTTTTTAAAAAGGAATCTTCTGGTTGTAATAGAAACCCAATTTGAAAGGGCATTGATCAAGGGAATTTATAAAGGTATGGGGAAACTTAAGAAGTAGTAATACCTTCCACTTCTTCGTATAGTGCCTGGCACATAGTAGGTATTATTTTAGAGATCTTTGCTTGGTCAGTTTTCTGAATGAATTACAGAAATTACGGCCTTGGAATCTGAAGCCAGAACTTGGTGCCAGCTTGGTTCGCTTGTTACCTATTCAGCTCTCATCTCTACTTGACCCGGCTTGTCCTTAAACTTGACCTTCATCTCCACCAGGGTTGCCATAGATGCCTCTTCACTTATCCACATCCTTAGACGTCTTTTCTTTGTTTCTGGTCTGTCCATCATTGCTGGGAGGAGACTGACCAGCCTATGTGGAGCATCTGCCCACACACTGGACCAATCATTTTTATCATAGGTAACAAGACAAGGCCACCTGTCTTATGGTTAATGCTTCTGGGGACAAAGTCCACTGATCAAAAATTTTTTAAATAAAGTCAATTAAAAATTTTAATCCCAGCATTCAGAAGTGAGTTCCAGACCAGCCAGGCTCCATAGTGAAACCCCGACTCAAAAATTAAAAAAATAATAATAATTGAGCCGGGCGTGGTGGTGTATGCCTTTAGTCCTAGCACTTGGGAGGCAGAGGCAGGTGGATCTCTGTGAGTTCAAGGCCAGTCTGGTCTACAGCATGAGTTCCAGGCCAGCTGGGGCTACAGGGAGACCCTGTCTTGAAAAAGACCTAATAATAATAATAATAATAATAATAATAATAATAAAACTATTATAATGTTGAAATGTAGAAGTATGCAGTTGGTGAAAGACAGCTTTTTCTCTTTCTTATTGGTATGTGTATGTGTGTGGTGAGCATGTATGTATGAGTATTCAAATGTGTGTGTATGTGTGTGTATGTATGTGTATTCAAGTGTATGTATGTGTGTGTGTGTATACATGGAAGCCAGATGTTGACATCTTCCTTGATTGTTCTTCATGTTACACCTTGGGGCAAGGTCTCTGTCTCTGTCTCCTTCTCTCTCCTTTTCCTTTCTACAATAGTATGCTTTGGGCTGGGTGGAGTACTCCACACTTTAATACAAACACTCATGTCCACTTCTGTATTAGTTATTTTTCTGTTGCTCTGCTAAAACACCATGACCCAACCAACTTATAGAAGAAAGAGTCTATTTTGGCTTAGGGTTCCAGAGGAAAAGGAGGCCACCGCGACAGGGAGGTGTGGCCGGGAGGTGTGGCAGGGAGGTGTGGCAGTAGTAGGAAGAGAGCTCGAATCTTTAACCACAAATGGGAAGCAGAGAAAGCAGACTAGAAGTGGGGTGAGGCCATGAACGCTCAACACCCCCTGTGACACACTTCCTTCAGCAAGGCCACACCTCCTCCAGATTCTATGATCTCCCCAAACAGTGCCACCAACTGGGGACAAAGTAATCAATGCATGAGCCTATGGGGACATTCTCACTCAATCCACCACATTCCAGTCCCTGGCCCCCATAGGCTTACGATTATGTTATAATGAGAAATGAACTTAGTCCAATTTTAAAAATGCTCATAGTATTTTACAGTCTCGATGCTGTTCAAAAATCCAAAGTTTTTTTTCTGAGACTCAAGGCAATCTCTTAACTGTAACCCCTATAGAATAAGAGATAAGTTACACATTTCTAACATACAATGGCACAGAGTAAACATCCCCATTGAAAAATGGAGCAGTGGGGCATAGCAAGGATATACCAGACAGGCAGGAACAAAACCCAAATCCTATAACTCCACATGTGATGTCTGGGGCGTTAGTTCCAAAGGGCTTAGACGGCTCAGCCCTTCCAGCCTTGCTGCATACAACATAACATCTCTATCTCTTAGGCTGGTACCACACCCCATGTGCAGCTCCCCTCAGCAGATGTCTCACAGCTCTGGCGTCTCCAACATCTTGGGGTCTCCACCATAATCCAGGCTTCACCTGCACAACTTCACACACCAGCCTCTCATGCTCCCCTTGCCTCTCAGAGCCCTTGAAGTGACTCCAACACTGGCATACGTTGCCCAGCCTCAGGAGCTCCCTGAAACTGTGGAGGATGGATTTATGACCCCCTCACTCATACTGTCTGTCATGCCTTCAAATCCAAGACCAATGATGACGCCTCCAAGTTCTCTGCCAGGGACTTGAATCATGTTATCAGCAGCTTTTACACTTAGCTGTTTTTTAGGAACAGAAATGTCCTTGAGCCTTTCCTTTCACTAGGTGGAAGCTTAGCTTGGTGAGGTGGTGCCCTCAGGGGACCCTGCCCAATGTTCCAGTGCAGAGCAGGAGACCTCTCCCAAATGGCACTAATCTTCTCAGCCATGACAATCTCCCGCAGCACATGCTTTGTCTGCAACATTAAACTTCCTAGTGCTCTTTCTCTCCAAATTGTAATATTTCCATTTCTGCCACACTCGCTCTTCTTTGTCCTGTACCTGCATAATCGCAGCAGAGGTAGGTGGATCTCTATGACTTCAAAGCCAGCCTGGTCTATATAGAGGGTTCCTGGCTAGCCAAGGCTACATAGTGATACTCTGTTTCAAAAATAAATAAATAAATAAATAAATAGTTTTTATTGATTTTGTGTGACTGTAGGGGCATATGTCACCGCTCTCCTGTGGAGGTCAGATAACAAACTTGAGGGAGTTAATGTGCTCCTTTTACCATGTGGGTCTCTAAGGACCAAACTCAGGTCATTGGCCTTGGTGGCACCTTCAGCTGCGGATCCATCCCCCTGGCCTTGAGAATACATCTCTTAGGATTCCTAGATCCTCTGTCTCCACCTCCCAAGTTCTGGGATTACAGGAGGGTCACTAGGCCCACCTGGCACTTACCTGGGTATTGGGATTTGAACTTGGGCCCTCATGCTTACCTGCAAACACCCACTGAACTGTACTCTCATTCCTGAAAGCCAGAAGGCTTTGGAGTGTTAGGAAATTCTCAATATCCTCATGTGAGGTGAAGAAGGTTGGATAAGAAAGAAACTAAGGGAGTCCAACCAAGGAAGCTGTCAGAGTGAGGCCAGGGAATCCAAAAGCTAGTCTGTGAATAAAGAGGTCTAAACAGATGGGTTCTTTTATATCCTAACACAAATTGAGGGACCCCCTGACTCAAAGCTATCTTTCACCTGCCAGCTTATGAGAGGCTGCTCTTAATCTTACCCTTTGAGAACATTCCCAAGCTGGAGTGTATCTGTCATAAGGTATAGATATTACGACCTGGTGGGCAGTTACTACTAGAGAAGAAACTGGCTTTAACTATTGGGGGGAAGCAACGTCTTTGACCTTCTGTCTAGCCAGCATGAGGACTGAGGAAGAGTCCCCAAAGGCAGAGAGGAGTGAAGAAATAGAAGAGATAGCTTCCCCCCACTTTTCTCTTGCATTGATTTTGATTTTTAAACCATGTATCAATTGATAAAGTGCCACTTCAATAGATTCTGCTATGTCTCCTAAAGTCCCTGGTACATAGCAAGCAGTGGTGAATCCTGATTAATTTATGAATGTGTTAATGAATGAATGACCCTCACAGCGCTGTTCAAGGAATGAGCAAAGGTGAGTGCTTAAGGTATCCTGCTTTGAATGGCATTGGCACAATCGTAGCACCTTTATCTTGGGGGTACTCAAAAGCTACCTAATTGGAACCCACTCAGTGAGAGGAAACTCATGTGTAGTACTATAAATGTAACCAAATACACATAGACGGAGAGGTCATAGATCTTAGAGAAAATACCAAGGTTGTTACATCCCTAGACAAATGCAATTTCTTACTATGTGAAAAATATGGATCCTTAAATTTACAGACAAGAATCCCAATCACCACCCATCAAAAAAACCTTTGTTTTCAACAGAGATCATTAGAGTTCCACAACTGTTCATACACAGAGATTGTCTGTGAATTGTCCAAGCCTAAATGGCACATGTACTGCACAACCTCTACACCTACAGCTCACGGAACATAGAACAAGGGGTAAAGAGAACACTAATGCAAATTTCGATTCTCATCAATGAAGCTCCCTCATGCGACAGAAGGCAGGGACAGACAAGATCACAAAGGGCCAAAACAGAGAATAAGAGTCTACAGAATGCAGACCCTTGGACGGGACTTCTGTATTAAGCTTCACTTGTCCAGGGCTCAGGGACCATTTTAGAAAAGGGGCAGAAAGATTGTAAGAGCCAGGAGGAGGTGCATGGCCATATGGCTCCTGGGACCCTGCTCATCCCAACCTTCAGCAATGGTGTCAGCATACACAAGACCCATAGAAACTCAAACAGACAAAAACCCAGCACGGAATTCTGGAAATGGGCGGTCCTTTCTAAACTTAGCTGAAGAAATATTGGCAGCTGATTACTGTTGGGTGAGGAAGAGCCAATCTTCTTAAGGAGAGGAACTCTAGATCAGCTAACTAGATCTCAGAGGATGAACTTGCACTGAGGAATAACTGGGGACACTAACTTGACATGATGGGCCGTAACACAAATGACAGAATGTAGTAAATCCAGTAGGGGGCTCCTATGGACAGGTATCAGTGGGGAAGGAGATATAAGGTTGATTAAGATGCCCTGGAGCCGGGCGTGGTGGCACACACCTTTAATCCTAGCACTCAGGAGGCAGAGGCTGGCGGATCTTTGTGAGTTCAAGGCCAGCCTGGTCTACAGAGTGAGTTCCAGGACAGCTGGGGCTACAGGGAGACCCTGTCTCAAAATGACAAAAAAAAAAAAATACTCTGGAAATAGAGGCTGGAGAGATGGCTCAGTGCTTAAGAGCACTGACTACTCTTCCAGAGGATCCGGGTTCAATTCCCAGCACCCACATGGTGGCTAAGAACCATCTTTAACTCCAGTTCCAGGGGAATCCAACACCCTCTTCTGACCTCTGCAGCATTGCATGACACGGATGCACCAACCATCCAAACAGTACATTCATACACATAAAAAAAAATAATAAAAAAGATGTTCTAGAAATAATAAAATTTCAATTAAAAAATTTAAAGATCTGCTTTGGATTCATACCAACTTGTGTTGGACCACTGGCCCTGCCAGTTGATGACGTCTTAGCCTTGGGCAAATTACTAGGAAATGGAGCTAATGACAGAACCTGTCTAGAAGGGTACTTGTGAAAACTGCATGATAAACTCTATCTGGCTTCCAGTACTGGCAGGTCTGAGTAATGTCAATGACCACCGTGGTGAAGACCTCTGAGGTTCTTGTCCAATCCTGGCATTTGATTGAAGTCAGTAGTGGAGTGCGCCAAGTCCTCTCTCTGCCCCTTAGATTCACCAACTAGAAAATAAGCAACTTGGCTCAAGTATCTTCTAAATTGGACTTATTGTATAGCAATTGTGTTCAAGTCTCTGGCACCGAAGCAAAGCAGTAGCTTAGCAATGAAGGAACTTATTTTCTTCAGGAAATAAGAAAAATGGAGAGCCATGAGGCTCTCAAGGACCCAGTTCCTGTTCCTCTGTGGTTTCCCTCCTCAGCATCCTCAACAAGTGAATACTGCTCTTCCTCCTTTCCAAGGAGCTGTCTCCAGGCACAAAAGTAAAATGGTGAAAGACAGAAGGTGAATGCCCCAAACCAGCCACTTCTAAACAGCAGCGTCTCATCGGCTAAAACAGGGTCACGTGGCCACCCGTATGGGCAGAGGAAGCTGGGAAGAGTCATGTTGAGCACCTTTGTACAGAACTGAGATTTGGGCTGGCATGGAAAGACCAGAGGGCAGAGGTGGCCAGGAGACAATGATTATAATGTTATGAACCCAACTGGATTAATATAGACATATACATGTCTCTCATTTCTCTCTCTCTCTCTCTGCATGTATGTGTCTTAATGTGGAGGTCAGAGGACAACTTGTAGGAGTCAGTTCTGTCCTTCCACCATGTGGATTTCAGGGATTGAATTCAGGTCATCAGGCTTCATGGCAAGCACCCTTGGCTGCTGAGCAATCTCGCTGGCCCAATATAAGCATGGTGGCACATGCCTTTAGTCCCAGCACTCAGAGGCAGAGGCAGGCAGATCTCTGTGAGTTCAAAGCCAGCCTGGTCAGCATAGTGAGTTCCAGGGCAGCTGGGGCTACAGGGGGACCCTGTCTTGAAAAGACACACACACACACACACACACACACACACACACACCATATATATAGTATATATATATGGACCAAATGGGAAAAACAGAAGAAAATCTTGCCCTTTGATCACAGATCATTCAGAAGAATCTCTGCCTTCTATTTATAGAACCCCCTTGTCTTTAATGAAGGGTTCTGTTTCTGAAGTCTTCTCAGCAAGGAAACACATGTCCCCCTGAGGAGACCCCTCGGGGACAGAGGCAGAGTCATGTCGGGATCTGTGTGGGGCTGGCTTTGGTGAGCCCCTCTGGCATTGATGAGATGTGAATGAGGACATCCTCTTTCCAGTGTCATTGTCCTCCTTGGTGGGGCCCAATGATGCCAACATGAACGCTAATGAGGTCTGTGACAACCAACCTGTGGAAAACGAGACTCATAGGAGGCAGGAAATGCTGTCAGACGACCAAGTGAATGAAATTATCATAGAAATGGAGAATATTCCATCTGAGATCCAAAGCCATCCATCCTCGAATCACATTCTAAGGAAGTCACCAGCAAAAGCTGCCTTCAGCATGGTATCCTCAGTGACTGAGGTGGATGCCGTAGACTGTCAAATTCTCCCCCGTGGGATTGACAGGAAACACAACCAGTTGCTGAGGTTTGCGTCTCTGAATGAATCCATCTGTCGGATCCATCACAACCCAGAGTGCCTGGGTGTGGACACTTGCTATGCTTTCCATGAAACCATCCAAGGTATAAGATGTTTGGGAAGGGTTAGGGAATTAGCTTCCAAGTCATCCACAAGGATTCTCTCTCTCTCTCTCTCTCTCTCTCTCTCTCTCTCTCGTATGTGTGTGTGTGTGTGTGTGTGTGTGTGTGTGTGTGTGTGTGTGTAGACTCTCCTGGCCACTCTACCATAGTTTTTGACAGTGTCTCTTACTGAACCTGGATCTCATGGTTTGCTAGAACTGGCTGCCTAGTAGTCCCGGAACCACCTGTCTGCCTGCATCTCAGTGCTGGAGGTATAGGTATGTGTCTGACTGGATTTATTGGGTGCTGGAGTCCAAAGTCAGGCACTCATGCTTCTGAGGGAGCACTTTGCACATCTCCCCAACCTCCAATTTTTTATTTTTCTTCTTTTTTTTTTTTTTTTTTTTTTTTGGTCTTTTTGAGACGGGGTCTCCATGCAGCCCCCAGCTTACCTGGAACTCACTATGTAGACCCGCTGGCCTTGAACTCACAGAGATCTGCCTGCACTGCCTGTGGAGTACTGGATAAAGGTGTGCCCACTAGGCCCAGCTATTTTATCTTTAAGATATCGAGTAATATCGAGTAATATTTGAAGACATGGTCAGACAAACTACAAGATACTGGAATGAAAAGAAGGGTTGCCTTGAGAGCTTTCCTTCTAGATAAGATCATTTCATGTGCCCGGAGTTTAGTCATCAAATTAACTTTGTTAAGCAGTGAATTTAACTGTAATATTTCCACACTCCACATTTTTGAGGCAGGCTAAATCAGGAAACGAGGCTCAGGCAAATTCAGGGACTTAGGAGACCTGGGACCAAATGCAGAGCTATCTGATCAACAAGCCCGAGTCCTCATCTGCACCATGCTCCATTTTGCTCTGAGCCATTACCCCTTGGTTCCAGGGAATAGACACAATGCCTCATGGCTGCATTCATCCTGAACCCTCGGTCTTGGCTGAGCTCAAGCTCCTGAGACCAACAGAAATGTTATTTCTGTTTTACTCCATAATATTCTGAGTACACGTTCTTGGGCTGTTACAGTTGGTAGAATCTCCACCTAGCATTTGAGAAGCCCTGGGCAATATCCCCAGCAAATGGAAGGAGGAGTTCAAGATCACCCTCAGAACACAGGGATTTTTGAGACCAGCCTGATTATCTTGCGATCTTGTCTAAAAACCTCTTTAAAAAATTATGTATGTTAGGACTAGAGAGATGTTCAGTGGGTTAAGAGCACGGCTACTCTTACGCGAAAACTGGGGTGTCTATTCCCAGCACCCACATGCGGGCTAACAACGGTCCATAACTCCAGTTCCAGGGAATCAGACAACCTTTCCTGACCTCTGAGGGCATTGCACAACACCAGTTACACTTACATACAGGCAGGCAGTATGATCAAATAAAAATACACATAAATATTCAAAGGTTGAAAAAAAAAAACAAGCATGTTTTAATCACCTAAGAGAAGAGACATCACATCAAAACCTCCATTCAACTGGAGGAGAAAGACCTTATGCAGTGACATCTAACCTGCTCTACTACAAAATTGAAGGAGATGACTTTAAAATTCTCATGTGCCAAATTCATCTAAGAACTCATCTATGTGGACTTTGGAGATACTGGATGACAGTATGTTCAACAAACTGATAACCTTTACACCAATTAACTAAATCTTTTCTTTTTTAACTTTAAAAAAAAAAAATTTTTATGTGTATGAATGTACCGTCTGCATGTAGGTTTGTGCACCCATGTCATGCAATGCCGCAGAGGTCAGAAGAGGTATGGATTCCCCTGGAACTGGAGTTAAGGACAGTTCCAGATCCACCATGTGGGTGCTGGGGACGAGCCCGGCCCTCTGCAAGAGCAGTCAGTGCTCTTAACCGTTGAGCCATCTCTCCAGCCCCCTAAGTGTTTCTCTTATTTTGGTCCCTTAAATCCTTTTAAATTGGCTGTTTTCAATGGTTTTGCATACTCAATATTTCAATTGGTATATTCCTAAAATGAAATATACTCAATTTTGTTCGAATTAAGTTATAAATGATGTTATTTCGTTTCATTAATTTAATGGGTTTTTTTTTTTTTGGTTAAGAACAGTTGCTTGCACAGAACCCAATACCTTTCTTAATAGTATTCATATTCAAGTGTTTTCATCATTTGTAAAAAATATATTCACACTTTTTAAATTACTCAGTATATTTTGGATAAAAATCCCAGTTATCAAATATAACTCTGTATACTGTAAAAATATATTTGATATTGTTATAAATATATTTATGTATATAAAAATACACATAAACTAAAATAAGTCCTAAAAATGTGGTATTCCATTCTGGATATAAAGTCCAGCAGCTGTCAGTGATTTCTAAGAAAGGAAAAAAAATGGACTCACAATCAATTCTTCTTATGTTTAATTTAATTGTTTTTTATTTTATTGGTATGAATGGTGTTTCCTGCATGTGTGTAAGCATATCTGTGTCATGCAGTGCCCTCAGAGGTTGGAAGAAGGCGTCAATCCCGTGGAACTAGAGTTAAAGATGGTTTGCTAGCCACCAGGTGGGTGCTGGGAATCGAACCTGGGTCCTTTGCAAACAACAGTCAGTGCTCTTAACCATTGGGGCCTCTTTCCAGCCCCACACCCAACTCTTCAAAAATACCAGTTCACATGCCTTTTTCCTATCCTTTCGTGTTTTCTTTTCCCTCCTCTGGGCTTTCCTCCCCTCTGTCTTCTTGCCTTCCTTCCCTTGCCTTCCCTCCAAAGGAGGAACACAAACTCTATTCGGCAGAGTAGTGTGCTGACCTTCATGTCCACTGTGTCATTGAATGAGCTCAGGGTTTCCTCTGAGGAGGAATTGCTCAATTCTCAATATCATGGCCATCTTTAAAAGTGTTTAACAACAACTGGGGCTGGAGAGATGACTCTGTGGTTAAGAGCCTGACTTCTCTTGCAGAGGACCCGGGTGCGATCCCCAGCACACACATGGCAGCTGAGAACCGTCTTTAAACTCCGATTCAGGAGAACTCCAGTTCAGGGGGAATCCGACACCCGCTTCGCCTCCGCGGTATTGTACAACACGGGTGCACAGACCTCCATGCAGACAGTACAGTCATCACATAAAAAATAAATTAAATTAAAAAAAAAACATAATGGAGCCGGCGTGGTGGCAACACCCTTTAATGCCTAGCACGTGGGAGGGAGGCCAGGTGGATCTTTGTGATTCAAAGCCTGGGCTACAGAGTGAGTTAAGGACAGCTGGGACTAAAGAAGACTCTGTCGCAAAAGACCAAAAAAATAAATAAAAATACATAAATAATAAATAAATAAAAACATTACAAATGTGTGAAAGAAAAAAGAAACTGAAGTCTGTTTATTTTCCTCCTCAGGACAAAAGCTGATTGCATCTCTGCTTCCCATGACATCCAGAGACAGAATCAAGACCATCAGGAACCAGCCAAGGACCATGAAAGAGAAAAGGAAGCTTAGGTATGACTGGACTTTTGTTCTTATCACATAGTAACCCCTATCTACCATTGCCCCATTATTGTGGAGACAAGGGAATGGAGAAACCAAGCATCGCTTGCAGGAAAGGAGAGCCCTGACTTATTTATGCTGGCAGACCCAGATGAGCTAACCCTCTGAAGTTCTAGGGCTTCATCAGCTTGCCAGGATCTCCCACATCATGCCTCAACTGTTACAGCATTGGTAGACTTAAATTGCAACCTACCTGACTGCAAGCACAGATGCCTACATGTCCTAAGACAACCGAGGGGAAATTCCTTCTGAAGGCATGTTTGTAGAAGCAGAGATTAAAGGCAGATTAAGACACTAACAACAGAATTTCCTACAGGCATCTCACTATCAAGATCATTGCAAACAGATGTTTCCGAACAGATAACTATGGTATTTTTTCCTCAAGATAGCTCTGTGGTCTTTTAGTAAGCATTTGTAAAACCACCATAAGATGAGTATGTCCTGGAGTATAAAAAAGTAAATATAGGACGTAGAGATGGCCTAGCGTTAAGAGTGCTGACTGCTGTGCAGAGGACCCGGGTTCAATTGCCAGCAATTGCCAGCCCCGACATATGGGTGGCTGAGAACCTCTGGTGACTCCAGTTGTTCCAGGGAAATCCAACCCCTCTTCCTGACCTCTGAGGCACGGCACGACAAAGGGCACAACCTATAAATGCAGACAGCACATTCATAACATAAAAAAATTAATAAAATTAAAAAAATTTAAAGTATAATATAGTCATAAAACAGGTCCAGACATACATAAAAGTAACATTAAATTCATGGGTATATTCCTTTTCCCCTTGGCCAGCTCACAAAGATAGAAATAAATAAATGAAACAGTGCTGAATTAAAGTTATGAATCATGCCCAAAGTGCTTGTTTGTTTGGTTTTATATTGAGTCTGGGTCTTCAGTGGCCTCAAAGCAGGCCTTCAACTTGTATAGAATGTCAAAATGGCTTGATGTCCGGATCTTCCTGCTTCTAATACACCTCTCAGTGGCAGGATTAGAGGTTTTGTGTCCAAGCACCGCAGCTTTTAAAGGCTGGAATCTTGAGCTTCTCTCCCCAGACATGTGTGGGCTCTGCTTAAGTGACTGTTCTAAAGATGCTGGGATGAGCAGGTCGTGGGGTGGGGGGGGGGGGGGGGGGGGGGGGGGGGGTGCCGCCCTTTATCCCTAGCACTTGGGAGGCAGAGGCAGGCGGAGCTTTTGGTGAGTTTCAAGGCCAGCCTGGGTCTACAATGGAGTTCCAGGACAGCTGGGGCGACAGGGAGACCCGTGTCAAAAGACAAAATAAAAAGAGAGAGACCGGGAAAGGTGTGAAAAGCAAGTCCCCAGTGAGGTCTGGATGATGCTTCTTGGGTAAGGTACTAGCTTGACATCCCCAAAGATGCTCCAAGAAGGCCAGTCCCCGGTGGGCCTCTCTCAAACCCAGAACCAGTCAAATCAGAGAGACCCCATTGGGCAAATCCTGCAAAATCTCTGACTTAGACATCTTCAAACTGTCCAGTTATCAAATTCAAAGCAAGTCTAAGAGACTGTCAGAGAATAGAAAATTCAAAAGGGGCGGGAGAGATAGCCTAGCGGGTTAAGAGGCCAACTGGCTCCTTGCATAGGACATGGGTTCGATCCCCAAGCACCCACATGGTGGGCTGAGAACCATCTTTAAAAAAAAAAAAACTCCAGTTTCAGGGGAATCCAACACCCCTTCTGACCTCCGAGGAGGCATGAACACTGGTGCACAAACCTACATGCAGACAGTAAATTGATACACATAAAAAGGTGGCGACGCCTTTAATCCTAGCACTTGGGAGGCGATGCAGGCAGATCTTTGTGAGTTTCAAGGCCAATCTGGTATACAGAGTGAGTCCAAGAACAGCGGGGCACGGAGACCCTTCTCAAAAAGAGGCAAAAAAATAAAATAAAATAAAATAATTAATTAATTAATTAAAAAAAAAAAGAAATTCAAAAGAACAGTTCTATAAATGGAATGTGGGGTTGAAAAAAATCAAAAGAACAGATCTAAATGGAATGTGGGGTTCTGGGAAACTATAGAGTCTGGAGCATGCCCATGCCTGTGTCTTCATTCTGCAAACTACTCAAAAACAACACAAAAAAAAGGCAAAATAATACTGGGCAATGGTGGCACAGCCCTTTAAATACTAGCACTTGGGAGGCAAGGGCAGAAGCAGGCAGATCTGTGTGAGTTTCAAGGCCAGCCTGGTCTACAGAGCGAGTTCCAGGACAGCTGGGGCTACAGGGAGACCGCCTGTCCTCAAAAAGAACCAAAAAAAAAAAAAAAAAAAAAAAAAGCAAAATTAGAACAAGAGAAGTAGCTGGGGAATAATTTAAGTGGGAAGTGCTTGCCCTGAAAGCATGAGAACTTGAGTTTGATCCTCAGAACCCACGTAATCAGCAGACAGGGTGGTTGTGCCTGCAATCCCAGTGTTGGGGGATAGAGACGGGAGGGTTCCCTGACAGTCACTGGCCAGCCAGGCTAGGCTAATCTGCAAGCTCCAGGTCTATCTTTCATAAAAAAAAAAAAAAAAAAAAAGGTGGTGGGGCTAGAGAGAGGACTCAGTGGTTAAGAGCACTGGCTGCTCTTACAGAGGATCCAGGTTCAAATCCCAGCACCCACATGGTGGCTAACAACCATTCCAGGGGATCTGACACCCTCTCTTGACCTCCACAGGCACTGCACGACACAGATGCACTTACATACATACAGGCAATACACCCATGCACATAAAATAAAAATAGATAAATTTTCAAAGATGGGAAATGCCTAAGGTTGTCCTCTAGCCTCTACATGCATGTGTACACATGTGTATGTATGCCTGAACATATCTGCACACACAGAGATGTAAGACATTTCCTAAAAATCAGGAATTAAACAAACACGAGGGCTATTTTACTGTTTTGTTTTTGATTTATTTATTTATTTATTTATTTATTTATTTATTTTGTATTTTTGAGACAGGGTCTCCCTTTAGTCCCAGCCGGCCTGGAGCTTACTCTGTAGAGCAGGCTGGCCTTGAATTCACAGAGATCCACCTGCCTCTGCCTTCTGAGTGCTGGGATTAAAGGCATGCGCCACCACCCAGCCTATTTTACTGTTTAAACTTTGCATTAAACCAAGTGCTTTAGGCATGCTAACCACATATTCTATGATTGAGCAAAGAATGCCCCACCTCCAAGTTGCAAAAAGAAAGCATTTCTTTTTCAATCTGTGATCATTAACAGAAGCTGCTAAAGGGAATGCAGCCCCAGTTGCTAGTAACTAATCCAGCAGATCAGTTTTTCTGAGGCAGATGTGGAGGTTGCAAAGATAAATTTCTGGGCTGGGATGATGACTCAGTGGGTGAAACCCTCACCATGCAAACATGTAGATGAGTTTGAATCCCCAGACCACACATAACGACAGGTGCAGTAATCTTAGCACGCCAGTGGCAAGATGGGGATTGGGGGCAGAAGACCCATGGAGCAGCCTGCCTGCAGCACCAAGTTGTGTACAGGAGACTGTCCAGGGGGCTGGAGAGAGGGCCTAGCGGTTAAAAGAGCTGACTGTTCTTGCAGAGGACCCGGGTTCCGATCCCCAGCACCCACAATGGCGGCTAACAACCGTCTCCAATGTCCGCGCTTGACCTTTGCGGCATTGCACTACACGGGGCACAAACCTACATGCAGACATTACTTTCATACACATAAAAAAAAAAAATTGAAAAAGAATTTTTTAAAAAGACTGTCCAGTGAGGCATAATGTGAAGGACTAACACCTGAGGTTGTCCTCTGACCTCCCACACCCGCGAGGCAACAGTCAATGCCCACAATCCACACACAGAAGTTTGTGTGCACACTATACATGCATTATAATAATACATACACAAGTTACACATTTTTCTTTTTTTATTTATAAATTATTTTTTTTAATTGATTCTTTGTGCATTTTTTCATACATTTTTTTCCAATTCAGTTCAGGCCTTTAATTTCCCCTTTTCGCCTCTTCCCTCCCCCCCCTACCCCACACCAGCCCGATCATTCCATTATGCCATAACTGTCCCCTGCATCGTTGCTCTCAGTTTTTTTTTTTTTCATTTTTAGCTATAAGGTATAATCCATGAGTACAAAGCATCCCTTCATCCTTCATGCAAAACCTATCTGCAGGCTTTTGTGCCCAAACCCACACAGTTCCTTGGTCCCACCATCCAGAGGGGGGTGAAAGGTTGTTTGTTCATCAAGTTGATCAAATGAAGTGTCCAGACTATATTGCTATATTGCTGTAGTTTCAACCTTCACCCCAATAGCAGCCCTTACATTATACCTATCTACCACGCCCCCCCTCTTCCGCAGGTTGTTTCCTAGGACTTTAGAAAAGGGCACAGGTGGATGAGAGGTAAAACAGTCCCATCTCTCTGGAGCTGTTGTTGACTTGGACTCTGGTCAAATTCGGGACTGTTTCCTTTAATGGGCTGACAGTTTGTCCAGGAAGTAACCTTTCGATCCTACTAATGAAAAGAACAAGCAATTAAATATATAGGTATTTAGGCAGCACTAATAGTTATGGTAGGTTACTTAGCATAGACACATTTTGGATAGTTAATCCATGAATTACAATTTTCCCCCCCCTGTTAAATAGACAGGGTCTTTACTCTGGGGCTTATAACATCTCCTACCTGTAGAGGATGTAAGCGTGTGGCATAGCCATGGGTTTTTCCTCCAAGGGGAGAGCCATAGCAAATTAGATTTGGGATATACAGGCTGCCTCTTCTGCACAGTTAATTTCCTTCCAGGCAGGTGGAGGTGTAGCTGGTGCTGAGAGATGAGTCTTGCTGTGACTCAGGAGAACCCCAATTTTGCTTTTAATTGGTTGAGTGGCCTTTGGTACACTCTCTGGCATTCCAGAGGCCATCCTGACACTTGCATGTGTGGGTCTCATACATCCCTCCCATGTTTAACGTCAGGTCTTCGGCAGCAGGGTTCTATTGCCTCTCCTCCTGTAGTTGTCCCAACCTAGAGGCAAGGAGCACTTACCTTGTGTGGGGGCGTGGCTCCCCTGGCCAACATCCCACGCTGTTAGAACAATCCATTGTTGATGTCAGAGCTCCGTATTAATATATTTTTTGCCTGAGTGCATAGCCCTAGGGAACTGTTTATGTAAAGAAGAAAAGAATGCCCAAGCCTGGCAAAGGAAATAAACTAAGAAATGGCTGGAGGAAATTCAGGCCCAGTCAGGAAGGAGCCTATGAAGGAAGTCACCCCCTATTAAGAGGCAGTGACTCGGTCTGCTGGAGCCAGATGGTGCCCTGAGCCAGACGGTGCCCTGAGCCAAACCTTGAAAGATGGTGATGTGGGGGTGGCCTCTGAGGGACTGAGACTTAGTGAAAGGATAAAGAGACGGAATGTGCAAATGTGACTGGGTCCTTCCCCCTTCCCCTTCCCTATTTTTCTCCCCCCCTTTCTCCCCCCCACCACAGTCCTCTCCTGCTGGGTCCTGCCGTCTAGTCCGTCCCTGTGTCTTTCTCAAAATTCTCTTCAATATCAAATTCTACACCACACACTGGAATAAAACCCAAGAGCCCTGAGTGTGGAGAGGTGGCTCAGTGGTTAGGAGCATGGGCTGCTCTTGCAGAGGACTTTGGGGTCAGTTTCCCCCCCCCCCTAAGCACCCCAGATGGCATCTAACAACCATCCCTAACTTCAGTTGTGAGGGATCCAAAACCCTCTTCTGGCCTCCACAGGCGTTGCATGCACAGGTGCACTTACATACATGCAGTCAAAACACTCATATACATTAAATAAAATAAATTGAAAAATAAATAAATAAATAAATAAATAAATAAATGTTTTAAAAACCCAAAGGTCTTATGGAGGGGTTGCTTCACCTCAAGATAACCAGTGTGTGGCCGTGGGCTCCATCTCTGGCGTGGGTGCTCGCTTTCATTCCTTCATTCATGCCTCCAGCCAGTAGATGCCATAGCCTCTTTGCCCACCCATGAGTCCACCAACAAAGTCTCCAGACACTTATGGTTGAATCGTGGGTGGCTCAAAATCCTCCCAGGTTGAGAGCATCTAGGAACAAAAACCAACCCCCCCCCGCACCCCCCCCCCCCCACGCACACATACCCCACCCCACTCAGTCCCAGCCCCTTTCCTCAGCCCATTCTGGACCAGCCTCCTGGTCTGTGCCTCCTGGGGCTCTGTGTCCATATAAGAGACACGTATATGGGTGCTCCCATATCCGTATAAGCATCCTCCTCTAACTAAGCAGGGGGCGCATTCATGAGACCTCAGTTTCAGG
Source organism: Rhizomys pruinosus (assembly GCA_009823505.1). Lineage (NCBI taxonomy): Eukaryota > Metazoa > Chordata > Mammalia > Rodentia > Spalacidae > Rhizomys > Rhizomys pruinosus. Next base: position 815,396 of record VZQC01004736.1, on the reverse strand, counting down.
TTGCAATACAGTGACCACTCCTACACTTTCCAGGTCTTTACCCTACCCTGATTTTTCTTTTCCTTTTCCTTTTTTGACATAGGCTTTCAGGTAGCCTAGATTGGCCTTGACCTGGCCCTATAGTCAGGGATGACTTTGAGCTCCTGCCTCCATCTACTGAGTGCTGGATTTGCAGACTTCGGCTTTCACACCTGGTTTTATAACATGCTAGGGATCGAACCCAGGGCCTTGTGCAGGCTGGACAAGTGCCACCTGTTTTTTGCTTTTCCATAGGGAATTTATTTTTTATTTTATTTTTTGAGACAGGGTCTCACTCTATAGGCCTGGCTGGCTTTGAAATTTGTTTTGTGAGCTTTCCGTTCTACGCCTTCCTTAGCTGGATTATAGATAGATGCCAAAGAAATTCTCAGAAAAAACACAAATTCATTCCCAGTGCATATAGCAGTTTTTTCTAAAACTATTGATTATTTAATTTATTGATTTAAGTTTTTTGGTTTTTCGAGACAGGTCTACCTGTAGTCCCCACTGTCCTGGGAACTCACTCCGTAGACCAGGCGGGCCTGAACTCACAAAAAACCCCCCCCCCACCCAAAAAAAAAAAAAAAAATAAAGGCGTGCGCCACAAAACCTGGCTTAAAATGTTTTATTTTTTATTTTATGTGTATTTATGTGCATGTAAGTACAACCATGTCGTACAATGCCCAGGGAGCTCAGAAGAAGGCATCTGATCCCCTAGAGTTACAGATGGTTGTTAGCTACCATGTGGGTGCTAGGAATCAAATCTGCAAGAGTAGATAGTGCTCTTAACCACTGAGCCATCTCTACAGCCCTACAGTTTGTATTTTATTAGACTTTATTATTGTTAGTGCTTACCTGCTCCTAGAGTCTCAATCTGCCTGTTGGAGTAAAGGAGAGGGGGAGGAGCCTGCAGCAGTTTCTCCTGGGAGCTGGCACAAAATGCAGCGAGCCAGCTGGCTGTGGGAACTTCCACCCCACTGCCCAATCTGGGCCAGCTATGGGCTAGGCACAGACCCTTGGCTGCATTAATTTCACCTGCCAGGGACTGACAACACCCTGAGACAGAATCCGTCAGACTGGTGGCTTCCTGCAAGTTTTTTCCAGTTAAAACCCAGCTGGCAACTCATACTCTCTTCCCAGGTTGGTAAAAAGACTTTTTTTTAGGAGTTTAACATGGTTCCCTTTAATTTTTAAAATATTAACTCGAAATATATGAATATGTACCTCAATTACAAAGTCTGGAAATAATTGGTAGTTTAATTCTAGAGCCCCTTAAGGAATTCACATTATCAGCAACAGCATATTTGCCTTCAGATAAAAAGAAATATAGGGGCTGGAGAGATGGGCATAGCGTTAAGAGAGCCGACCGCTCTTACAGAGGACCCGGGTTTCGATCCCCCAGCACCCACTTGGCGGGGCCGAAAGAACGGTCTGAAACGCCAATTCCAGGAGAACTCCAGTACCAGGGGAATCGGAGACCCCTCTGTCTGACCTCCGCGGCATAAAACGACACGGGTGCACAGACCTCAGCAAGACAGTACATTCAGACACATACGGAAAGAAATAAAATCAATAAAATTTAAAAAAAGAATATAACTATCTTTTTTCTCAGCTTGCCTTTCCAACTAGGGATTTGGTGCTACAAGACACAAACAGGGTAACCATTCACCATTTGTTTTCGGACTTTGTTACTTCATTGAGCATTATGTCTTCAAGTTCATCCATTTACCTGCAAAGTTCATGATAATCATCTTTCTTTATGTACTGCTGCATAGAATCCCTAATGTGTAGATGTACCACATTTTCTCTATCCACTCGCAGTTGAGGGACACGTGGGTTGCTTTTCCAGTTCTTTGCGATTGTGAAGAAAGCTGCAATATATAGCTGTTGCATGTATCTCTGTGAAGGATTGAGTCTTTCTGGGTATATACCCAGGAATGAATGGTATGACTGGGTCAAAATGAAGGCTCATTTTGAGTCTTAAAAAAAAAAAAAAAAGTTCTCCACACTGCTTTCCCATAGGGTTTGCATTCCCACCAGAAATGATGAATGTTCCGCTTTCCCAACAACCTATCCGCATTTGGTATCATTTGTNTTGTGTGTGTGTGTGTAGACTCTCGCGGCCACTCTACCATGAGTTTTGAACAGTGTCTCTTACTGAACCTGGATCTCATGGGTCTGTTACACTGGCTGCCTAGTCAGTCCCAAGGACCCTTGTCTGCCTGCATCCTCAGTGCTAGAGTTATAGGTATGTGCTGCTGTGCCCAGCTATTTATGGGGGTGCTGGGAATCCAAAGTCAGGCACTCATGCTTCTGAGGGAGCACTTTGCACATCTCCCCAACCTCCAATTTTTTATTTTTCTTCTTTTTTTTTTTTTTTTTTTTTTTTGGTCTTTTTGAGACAGGGTCTCCATGCAGCCCCAGCTATCCTGGAACTCACTATGTAGACCAGGCTGGCCTTGAACTCACAGAGATCTGCCTGCCTCTGCCTGTGGAGTACTGGGATTAAAGGTGTGCACCACTAGGCCCAGCTATTTTATCTTTAAGATATCGAGTAATATCGAGTAATATTTGAAGACATGGTCAGTAAACTACAAGATACTGGGAATGAAAAGAAGGGTTGCCTTGAGAGCTTTCCTTCTAGATAAGATCATTTCATGTGCCCGGAGTTTAGTCATCAAATTAACTTTGTTAAGCAGTGAATTTAACTGTAATATTTCCACACTCCACATTTTTGAGGCAGGCTAAATCAGGAAACGAGGCTCAGGCAAATTCAGGGACTTAGGAGACATGGGACCAAATGCAGAGCTATCTGATCGACAAGCCCGAGTCCTCATCTGCACCGTGCTTCCATTTTGCTCTGAGCCATTACCCCTTGGTTCCAGGGAATAGACACAATGCCTCATAGCTGCATTCATCCTGAACCCTCAGTCTTGGCTGAGCTCAAGCTCCTGAGACCAACAGAAATGTTATTTCTGTTTTACTCCATAATATTCTGAGTACACGTTCTTGGGCTGTTGCACAGTTGGTAGAATGCTCACCTAGCATTTGAGAAGCCCTGGGCAATATCCCCAGCAAATGGAAGGAGGAGTTCAAGATCACCCTCGGCCACACAGGGAGTTTGAGACCAGCCTGAGTTACTTGCGATCTTGTCTAAAAACCTCTTTAAAAAATTATGTATTTTAGGGACTAGAGAGATGTCTCAGTGGTTAAGAGCACTGGCTACTCTTACAGAAGACTGGGGTTCTATTCCCAGCACCCACATGCTGGCTAACAACTGTCCATAACTCCAGTTCCAGGGAATCAGACACCTTTTTCTGACCTCTGAGGGCATTGCACAACCCAGGTTACACTTACATACATGCAGGCAGTATGATCAAATAAAAATACACATAAATATTCAAAGGTTGAAAAAAAAACAGCATGTTTTAATCACCTAAGAGAAGAGACATCACATCAAAACCTCCATTCAACTGGAGGAGAAAGACCTTATGCAGTGACATCTAACCTGCTCTACTACAAAATTGAAGGAGATGACTTTAAAATTCTCATGTGCCAAATTCATCTAAGAACTCATCTATGTGGACTTTGGAGATACTGGATGACAGTATGTTCAACAAACTGATAATCCTTTACCACCAATTAACTAAATGCTTCTCTTTTTTAACTTTTTTAAAAATTTTTATGTGTATGAATGTACCGTCTGCATGTAGGTTTGTGCACCCATGTCATGCAATGCCGCAGAGGTCAGAAGAGGGTATTGGATTCCCCTGGAACTGGAGTTAAAGACGGTTCTCAGCCACCATGTGGGTGCTGGGGATCGAGCCCCGGTCCTCTGCAAGAGCAGTCAGTGCTCTTAACCGTTGAGCCATCTCTCCAGCCCCCTAAGTGTTTCTCTTATTTTGGTCCCTTAAATCCTTTTATAATTGGCTGTTTTCAATGGTTTTGCATACTCAATATTTCAATTGGTATATTCCTTAATGATAATATAATGCTAATTTTGTTCGAATTAAGTTATAAATGATGTTATTTCGTTTCATTAATTATGGGTTTTTTTTTTTTTTGGTTAAGAACAGTTGCTTGCACAGAACCCAATACCTTTCTTAATAGTATTCATATTCAAGTGTTTTCATCATTTGTAAAAAATATATTCACACTTTTTAAATTACTCAGTATATTTTGGATAAAAATCCCAGTTATCAAATATAACTCTGTATACTGTAAAAATATATTTGATATTGTATATAACATATATTTATGTATATAAAAATACACATAAACTAAAAATAATCTAAAAATGTGTATTCCATTCTGGATATAAAGTCCAGCAGCTGTCAGTGATTTCTAAGAAAGGAAAAAAAATGGACTCACAATCAATTCTTCTTATTTTAATTTATTTTTTTTATTTTATGTGTATGAATGTGTTGCCTACATGTGTGTAAGCATATCTGTGTCATGCAGTGCCCTCAGAGGTTGGAAGAAGGCGTCAGATCCCTTGGAACTAGAGTTACAGATGGTTGCTAGCCACCATGTGGGTGCTGGGAATCGAACCTGGGTCCTTTGCAAGAACAGTCAGTGCTCTTAACCATTGGGCCATCTTTCCAGCCCCCACACCCAACTCTTCAAAAATATCAAGTTCACATGCCTTTTCCTATCCCTTTCGTGTTTTCTTTTCCCTCCTCTGGGCTTTCCTCCCCTCTGTCTTCTTGCCTTCCCTCCAAAGGAGGAACACAAACTCTATTCGGCAGAGTAGTGTGCTGACCTTCATGTCCACTGTGTCATTGAATGAGCTCAGGGTTTCCTCTGAGGAGGAAATTGGCTCAATGGTCTCATATCAGTGCCATCTTTAAAAGTTACAACTGGGGCTGGAGAGATGACCTAGTGGTTAAGAGCGCTGACTGCTCTTGCAGAGGACCAGGGTTCGATCCCCAGCACCCACATGGCAGCTGAGAACCGTCTGTAACTCCGATTCCAGGAGAACTCCAGTTCCAGGGGAATCCGACACCCTCTTCTGACCTCCGCGGTATTGTACAACACGGGTGCACAGACCTACATGCAGACAGTACATTCATACACATAAAAAATAAATTAAATTAAAAAAAAACATTATGGAGCCGGGCGTGGTGGCACACGCCTTTAATCCTAGCACTTGGGAGGCAGAGGCAGGTGGATCTTTGTGAGTTCAAAGCCAGCCTGGTCTACAGAGTGAGTTCAGGACAGCTAGGGCTACAGGGAGACCCTGTCTCAAAAAGACCAAAAAAATAAAAATAAATAAATAAATAAATAAATAAATAAATAAATAAATAAATAAAAACATTACAACTTTGTTAAAGAAAAAAGAAACTGAAGTCTGTTTATTTTCCTCCTCAGGACAAAAGCTGATTGCATCTCTGCTTCCCATGACATCCAGAGACAGAATCAAGACCATCAGGAACCAGCCAAGGACCATGAAAGAGAAAAGGAAGCTTAGGTATGACTGGACTTTTGTTCTTATCACATAGTAACCCCTATCTACCATTGCCCCATTATTGTGGAGACAAGGGAATGGAGAAACCAAGCATCGCTTGCAGGAAAGGAGAGCCCTGACTTATTTATGCTGGCAGACCCAGATGAGCTAACCCTCTGAAGTTCTAGTTCTTCATCAGCTTGCCAGGATCTCCCACATCATGCCTCAACTGTTACAGCATTGGTAGACTTAAATTGCAACCTACCTGACTGCAAGCACAGATGCCTACATGTCCTAAGACAACCGAGGGGAAATTCCTTCTGAAGGCATGTTTGTAGAAGCAGAGATTAAAGGCAGATTAAGACACTAACAACAGAATTTCCTACAGGCATCTCACTATCAAGATCATTGCAAACAGATGTTTCCAAACAGATAACTATGGTATTTTTTCCTCAAGATAGCTCTGTGGTCTTTTAGTAAGCATTTGTAAAACCACTATAGGGTGAGTGCTATGTCCTAAAGTATAAAAAGTATAATATAGGAGCTGTAGAGATGGCGTAGCAGTTAAGAGTGCCCACTGCTCTTGCAGAGGACCCGGGTTCAATTGCCAGCACCCATATGGTGGCTGAGAACCTCTTTGACTCCAGTTCCAGGGAAATCCAACACCCTCTTCTGACCTCTGAGGCACTGCACAACACAGGTGCACAAACCTATATGCAGACAGCACATTCATACACATAAAAAAATTAATAAAATTAAAAAAAATTTAAAGTATAATATAGTCATAAAAACAGGTCCAGACATACATAAAAGTAACATTAAATTCATGGGTATATTCCTTTTCCCCTTGGCCAGCTCACAAAGATAGAAATAAATAAATGAAACAGTGCTGAATTAAAGTTATGAATCATGCCCAGTGCTTGTTTGTTTGTTTTATATTGAGTCTGGTCTTACGTGGCTCAAGCAGGCCTTCAACTTGCTATAGATGTCAAAATGGACTTGATTTCCTGATCTTCCTGCTTCTACCTCTCAAGTGCAGGATTAGAGGCTTGTGTCCAAGCCACGCCCAGCTTGTTAAAGGCTGGATCTTGAGCTCTCTCCCCAGACAGTGTGTGGGCTCTGCTAAGTGACTGTTTCTAAAGAGGACTGGGATGAGCAGAGCGTGGTGGTGCACGCCTTTAATCCTAGCACTTGGGAGGCAGAGGCAGGCGGATCTTTGTGAGTTCAAGGCCAGCCTGGTCTACAATGTGAGTTCCAGGACAGCTGGGGCTACAGGGAGACCCTGTGTCAAAAAGACAAAATAAAAAAGAGAGGACTCGGGAAAGGTGTGAAAAGCAAGTCCCCAGTGAGGTCTGGATGATGCTTCTTGGGTAAGGTACTAGCTTGACATCCCCAAAGATGCTCCAAGAAGGCCAGTCCCCGGTGGGCCTCTCTCAAACCCAGAACCAGTCAAATCAGAGAGACCCCATTGGGCAAATCCTGCAAAATCTCTGACTTAGACATCTTCAAACTGTCCAGTTATCAAATTCAAAGCAAGTCTAAGAGACTGTCAGAGAATAGAAAATTCAAAAGAGGGGCTGGAGAGATAGCCTAGCGGTTAAGAGCGCCAACTGCTCTTGCAGAGGACCTGGGTTCGATCCCCAGCACCCACATGGTGGCTGAGAACCATCTTGAACTCCAGTTCCAGGGGAATCCAACACCCTCTTCTGACCTCCGAGGCATTGCATGACACTGGTGCACAAACCTACATGCAGACAGTAAATTCATACACATAAAAAGGTGGCGCACGCCTTTAATCCTAGCACTTGGGAGGCAGATGCAGGCAGATCTTTGTGAGTTCAAGGCCAATCTGGTCTACAGAGTGAGTTCCAAGACAGCTGGGGCTACAGGGAGACCCTGTCTCAAAAAGA